>JAAXCT010000217.1:600000-830894 GCA_012490785.1 Eragrostis nindensis | reverse complement strand
CTCTCATAAAAGCGATGAGTAGTAGCAAGGTCCACAGCAATCGAGTTACAAATATCGTCAAAAAGAAAACGAATTTGTGTTCACAATTGGTGCGTTTAAGCCACCCAAATTATAGCAGCCAAAAGCGACTCCTCCGTTTCCTGGTGGACTTTCCAGGCTGGGGTCCCCCATTCAAACTCGGCCGGCTCCAGAATGGCAGATATCCTGCTGCCGTACATAGAAGAAGAAAGAGACGGAGAGAGAGAGAGAGAGAGAGAGAGAGAAACCGCCAAATACACGGCACCACCACCAACTCTGAAACCACCTCACCCAAATCAAGTCATCCGCACCAGCTGCGCGTCACGGGGGTCCCACAACAAACGCCTTTCCGAATCCCCTCACGAGCACGCCAAGCGAGGGGGCGCCCGCCCGCCGTTGCGTCACCCCCGCAGCGGAGCCGCCGCCGCCGATGGCACCCCGCGCGCCGCCTCGCCGGCGTCCTGCCTCCTCCGTAGGAGGAGGTGGAGGACCCGCCGGCTGGGAGTCCGCGCGCGTGCTGCTGGCGCTGGCCGCGCTCTTCGCGGCCTTGTCCCTCCTCGCCTACCGCGTCATCCACATGCGCCACGTCGCGCCGCTGCCGGCCGACGCGCCGCTGGAGGCCTTCGCCGAGGGCCGCGTGCTTCAGCACCTGCAGCGCCTCGCCGTCGATATCCCCGGCCGCCAGGTCCGCCCACCTTCTTTCCCCTCTCTTGGCCGTCCTTTTTGCTTTTTTTTTTTAAGATAAAGGCTGTCCTGTTTGCTTGTGTGATGTGACGAGCAATACTGATTTGTTGTTGTTGCTGCTGCTGGTGCAGGAGGGGAGCCCGGGGCTGGAGGCTGCGGCACAGTATATCAAGGGCGAGCTCGAGGGGCTCGCCGCGCGAGCGGGGCCAGAGTACAGGTGAATTTCCCTCTCGTCTGCTTGCCTGGCTCTCTGCTCTACACTGAGTGCGGAATGATTGGTTTCGTTTGGTTTGTGGGCCTGCCGGCTGGGTGTTCGTCGGAATGCTTCTCGACGTCCTGCATTAATTAGATGTATTAGATCAATTAAAGTTGGGTTGCGACCAAATAGTGACAAGTAGGCGCTGCCAGATGCTACTGTCGGAGTGATACTAGTGTATCTGCTGGTACTAGGAGTATCTGGACTTTATTTCGTGCATGTGGTTCTGAACTGATTTGCGGTGGTCCAAGCCACACAAAAAGAGTAGGGAGCACATCCTTATAACCTTGAATTTAGCAAATGGAGCCCTTCAGTTGGCCAATATTACCAAGGCTGGCAGATCCTGGCATCTGATTTGGCATTGCAATGGTACATTGGCCTTGGTTTTGGCAGTGTCTCATAACTTGGTTGAGGTAGCTGAAATTTCGACTGTAGTAATTTTTTCCAGCAATGTCCTACAAACCTTAATCAAATTGGTACTGCTAAGATATCATCTCCTAACATTTTTCTTTGGACAGAATGTCTATAGTGGCTCATTAAGGGTAGGTCAAGAGCAAGTGCTATGAGTATCAACAAGCAAATCAATGTCAGATCTTGACACTGAGTTGATGTTATGCCAGTAGAATCCTAGGGATTTCTAGTTTGTAACATAGGAAAAGTCTCCCGTTCCTCTCATTTTCATTTGGATTTTAAAAGCTTGTTGTAGGTTCATGAAGCACTTAGAATATTAGAATATACTGGTTCAGAATGGTCTGAAAGAACATGATGCACTCACTTTGTTTTCTATTCATCATCAGTCATTTACTTTGCTTTTTTGTTTCCCCTTGCAGAATCGAGGTTCAGGAAACACTTGTTAGTGGCTCCTTCAGCATGATGTTTTTGCGTCACAGAGTAACTCTAGGTTACAGGAATCATAAGAACATTGTCATGAGGTACATGGTTCCCCCCCCCCCCCCCCCCCCCCCCCCCCCCCCCCCCAAAACACACACACACAACATATACGATCTCATTTTTCAAACAAATTTTCTGTCAAACATAAGAAACCACTGAAACCAACCACCTTAGCTCACTACTTCTTGCCATGGCAACATATCTTTCATGTATGCTCTATCATATCCATCGTACATTTTACCTACATTATTCATTTGTAGGTATGGCTGCTTTTAATATTTATTACAAAATTCAGTATTTGTTTATAATTTCCTGCTACATCTTACCTGTAAAATAATCTCCAAGCATATTGACCAAATCTGGTAACCGCATCCTGTCTGTTTTACCTACTGGATCTCTCAGAAGAAGTAGCCTAAATCTCTTTTAACCTTATACAGCATTAGGGATGAGAGAAATCAGAACGCCAGCTGTATGTACGCATAATAAGAATTCACCCTTGGTACCGAAAATAGTCAATCATGCCGGCGAACGGATAAACAATTCACTAATTTGCTCCATTTACTGGCCCGGTTTGTATCACGCCATCTAAAATAACTGTTTGAAACTCCCTCGATGTGTTGAAGCTCTAGCCACATGCTTTACCTAAACTTGTCACCTTGATTTACCTAGACATAGCTGCATTGATAGTGGCCCATTGGCCAAACTCGTATAATTATCCAATTTTATATTAGAATCCATCATTAGCACATGGTCACTTTAACAATGACTGAGGTGCTAAAAAGTGCCTATGAATAAGGGAGTACTAGTTTGTCGACCCTGTATCTTATATTATTGAAGAGTAATTTAAACTAATTATTTCTAAGATATAAACAATTAATTACAGGATTTCATCAAATGTTTCAGAAGATGATGATCCATCCCTGTTGGTGAATGGGCATTTTGACAGTCCACTTGGATCTCCTGGTGCAGCAGACTGTGGTTCTTGTGTCGGTAAGTACAGATGTCTATTTCTAAAAATATACTTCTTACTATGCAGACTTCTATGAGAAATTTGGATCTCCTATTCTTATGGACTATTTCTTCTCCAGCTTCCATGCTTGAGCTATCACGACTCATAATTGACTCTGGGTGGGTCCCTCCTCGACCGATCATTTTCCTTTATAATGGTGCAGAGGAACTTTTCCTTTTGGTATGTCATTATCAGTCATCACATAACTACTTGAGTACTAATGCTATTCCGCATAAATAGAAATGTTAACACTTGTTCTGGGGTTTATTCTCAAATAGAATTTGCTCATTTTTTGGTTTGATGTGGAGCTGAACTAATTCGTTATAGGGCCGGATAGCTATTGATCATATCAGCTGGGAAATTACCTCTTAGAAATTTGTCATTTTACTTGTTGCAGAATATGCTATAGGACTGGCCATCCTATTACTGTTCTGTCTCAGAAAAGAAGCATGAAAATTGTTCCAATAATATATTTCTTCCCATGGAACGTTAAAATGGACTTAATAAAGTAAGGATAAAACAAACAGTGAATCGTGTATCAACTTTGATGGGTTGATTATTAATGTAACTAAACCGAGTGAAGCAACTCACCTCTTCCCATCTTACATGTTTTTAACTAGGGCTCACATGGTTTTATAAAGACACACCCCTGGAACAGCACAATTGGTGCTTTTATTAATATTGAAGCTTCTGGAAGTGGAGGTGCAGGTATTATTGATTTTACTACTATGTCCTTTTGTTATACTTTACGAGTTGTGTAAGATCCTATTTTGAGCACTCTTATTGTCTCAATGTATTCCACTTCATATTTCTTCTGATGAATATTTATCAGAAATTATCATATTGAGTGTGCATTCATTAATTAATTTGTAACTTTTAACACATTTGTTTCAGTTGATGTGTCTCAGAATAGTAGGATATTGAGTACTTTATCAATTAGATCTGAACCTTTTTGTGTCCTTACCTGTCACTGCATACAAATAATGTTCAATGTTATCTCTTTTGACCTGTCATTGATGGTTATATTTTGTTCTGTATGTCTAGATGATTAATTTTGCATTCATTGAAACTACAGTTGTATTTTGGCTATTGCCTTCATGTTGTTTCTGTAGAACCTTTTCCCTATGTAAAAGACTCATCAGATAGGTTTCTAAAATAGGTAAACCTTACTAGTTTATATTGCTTAAGTTCATAATGCAGAAACTCTTTGCATAAATGTAATGGTGGGCACTTGATTAGGATAACTTCTGTGCATTGTCTTAGATACAAGAAACATTTTTGCCATTCCTTATGAAAGCTATCAAATTGCTCCGCTTCATGAATTTGAAACTTTCCGTTGGGGATCTATGATTCTGATTCAAGTTGCATTTTAACATTCATTTTTGGTGTTGGACTAGTTTACTGAATTTAGAATTTTTTATGCAAATTTGATCCTTACAATTCTTCTTCTCCTCATCAGATTTAGTTTGCCAATCTGGACCTGGATCGTGGCCTTCTCGCATTTATGCTCAGACTGCAAAGTATCCTATGGCAAATAGTGTTGCTCAGGTTCTTGTTTCTTATCTTGCATCACTCCATGTGCAGAATCTGTAGAAGCGTTTATATACTTCCCTTTTGTTTTTTATCACTTCATTTCATGGCTTGCATGTATTAGACTAGCTGCATGCTTGTTCCTATTTTTCTAGCCTAGCTCATCAGCTGTCAGTCAAGCATGGCCCATAATAGCAGTTTTTTTGGTTCACAAGAAATCATGTCTATAGGACCTAGGAGTAAACTGATCAAAGCATTTTTTATCTCATCACAAAAGTTTCCGGTTTGGAGTAGGGGTAAATAGAATAGCTTCATAGTGAGCATGTCAGTGACGGCGAGGAGCCAAAACTATGGTTAAACAGATATCATGGCATGTACAATTTCCGAAATGCAAATACACAAAGGGAGGAAAGAGAACGGGATCAGTGAAGAGAACGGCCGAAAAATCAAATCTCATGTGTCTTTTCACAAACGTTAGTTCTCTATGCTCTACATATAATTAAGAAATAATGGGCAAAGGACATCCAAATTGAAAAGTAAAAGAGAGGTGGTTTCCTGTTAGGATATTACTTCTAGCGCAATATAGGTTTGTGTCTCTTACCCTCGTATATATCTAAGCTCTGTGCTGCTTGGCCTAGTAGTTCTCTGTTTTTACTGAATTTCTGGTGCTTGATTCATCCTAACGGTGGCAATCAAGCTGATATATTTTCATTGTACTTACTATATGCAGGATATGTTTGGAATAATTCCTGGCGATACAGATTATAGGATATTTGCTGAAGACATTACAAACATTCCTGGACTTGATATTATCTTTGTTCTGGGTGGTTATTTCTATCATACTTCGTATGATACATTGGAGAACCTTCTGTAAGTATTAAGCTACTCCCAAGATCTTTTTTTCTTATGTGATGAGAAAAATGTAATTGTATATTTCTCCTTTCTGTACCAGACCTGGAAGTATTCAAGCACGTGGTGAAAATTTATTCAACCTGGTGAAAGCATTCACGGTTTCTATGTTGTCAAAAGAGAATGAGATGACCAGTAAAGCTGCTAAGGATGGCATTGAAGATTCGCGAGCTGTGTTTTTTGATTACTTGACTTGGTTCATGGTATGTTAATTCGGTTCTCTAGCAACATTTTCAGGACAACTGCAGTTGTACTTGAATGTTCTGAACAATTGTTTTCTTTGCCACTTTTCACATGCCATTTTATTTTTGTCATCCCTTGTAAACTGTGAACAACATAACATCCTTCATTCCTGTATACAGGTTTTCTATTCTCGTGATGTCTCTCTGATTGTTCACATTCTACCAGTAGCCATTTTTCTCCTTATACCACTGTTTCTGAAGTTCCCACATATTACCTTGATGTCATGGTTTGTGACTCTACTAGGTTTAATGAGAGGTAACTTACTGCCATGCACATTTAAAAAGTTATCATATAATATTGCGCACAGTAGACCATGTTGGTGGTTTTACTTTTTCTGTGTAGTGAGTTGAGACACAGCTATTGGATTCAGTTTTGTCAATTTTAACTTTACGAACTGTAATTATATAATCTCGTGTTTGACACATCTATGTAATTGTGTAACTTTTCTGTTTATGCATGTGCGTATTCCTTTTGAGTTCTGCATGGTGCTTTTGTAACTTGTGTAATTTTTTAAATGTGATTCAGCTCTGGGGGGAATTCCATATTCTGTGCAGGAAATAACTTGATTAGATCGCAGCATTATTGTTTAGCAACATTATATCACATACTTTAGTGCAATATCGTGCTGGCCAACTATAACATTTCTAGACATTTTTTTCGGGAACAGGGGATAACATCTCACATTTTGCTGCAGGAATGTTACTCCATGCATTTGGTGTCATCCTTGCAATAATTATTCCTGCTGTGGCTGCAGCATCAAGATTGCTATTCACGAAGAATGCAATGAATTGGTAATGATTGATCTCTCTGGAAACTTATTTGTCAAGATGTGTTTTGGTTCTGTAATAAATAGTGAAAAGTGCTTTGAGTGTCTGAATAGCATCCACCCAATACTCAGCTTCTAGAATGTTGCTTTAAGTTTGTGCATAGTTTTTTTTTTTTTTTTGGAGAGTGTATTAACAGCTTTCTGTTGCCATGTGGATACATTTTTTGAACAGTTTTATTCCCTTCCTCAGAAGGGTATATGCAAAGCACAATATAATATGATTTCTTTATCTACAAGCTAAGATAGTAACAGTTTTTGTTGAGTGTTCGCACTCATGTCTAATCTATATGGTAACAGTTTTTGTTGAGTGTTCGCACTCATGTCTAATCTACAAGCTAAGATACACAATCTTGCATTTATGGTGCTGTGACTCGCATACAAGAAGGTGCTTTGAATCTATGTATGAGGTAGTCGTCTGCAGTTGCAGTAATGTTTCATCTCCTTTTGGAAATGTGAACTATTGCTGCATTTTCAAAGATGCGCTGTCAACTTTTCACATGATTAGTATCTTTATGCTACATTCTGAAAACCTATGAAGTGAACAGTTCCTCTTTGTAATACCTCCATTTCACAATGTTATCCAGCTCATGTACCTATGAGGCGCAAAAGTTAGGCAAATTTTGAAGGAATCGGATCACTATTGATCATGTTGGGTAGATGCACTTTTGATGCATAAAACGAATACAAACTCGATATAATTCTATTAAATATTACTCAAGTATCATGTTGTCAAGGTGTGCAGACTGAACAAAAAATTGAAAAATAGGAAGTATATTTTTACTTGAATATTTTCCCAATCAAATTAACATCATTATATGCTCGTTAAAATGGATGCAGGTTTGCTCATCCTTATTTGGCATTCTTTATGTTTGTCCCTACTTCACTTATTGGTCTATTGCTACCGAAGATTACATGGGTATTTTCCTTAACATGTATTTTGTGCTTATCCTTTAACTTTTTTTTATACCTTTCTATTAGTCACTGTTTACATATTAGTGATGCATGATCATCGGAATTTTATTACTGTCTGTTACACGAGATTTATATGTACAATGATACTGTAAGTTAGGTTTTTTTTTTTGTGGGGTGGGGGGTGGGGCTTCAGTACTGCTGCAGAAGGCCAGGCTGCCTTGTTAGTTCGTTTTCCTGTATTACGCTGTTTTGATCAAGAAACCAAAAGAGTTGAAATAGTATCTGTATGTTGTTGGTATCTAGAATAATTTGTGTTAGATGTATGTGTTAGAAAGAGTTTCTCTTAAAAAAAAGATAAAGAGGTGTAATTAAATGCAGAAAAGAAAAATCATCCAATCTTCATACAGCGATCCGCACCTTATATTTGAACAAAATAGCAGAAAATATAGGCCATATATTTTGAAATGGAGAGTGTAATAGGTAACTGGATTACAAAAGTACATCTACACAGCATTAAGGAGATTTTAAAGAGTTCCATTAGTCCTATTCTTCTGGCGATGTATTTTTATGGTATCAATTATGCTAATAGAAGTTAGCAAAATTTGCATACCCTGTCTCATGAATAGAACATATGTTTTCTAATTCCTTGCTCGGAGCTTCCGTCTGGTGGTTTTGAATATTGTTTGTCTTCTAATGGAAATTTTTGTTATCGATTTCCAGGGATTATCAGAGCAAGGACACTTTTGGGGTGCTTTTGGGTTCTATTCTCTAGTAACTATGGTAAGCATCGGAACATCTATCAACTCCCTTTCTGCTGTATTCATTTGGTAGGAGTTGTCGGTGGACAAAGGATGACTCTGTACCCTCAAGGATAAAAATAGAGATTTTTGCATCTCCTTATGGTGATTTTGTTTTGTGTGTATGCACCACTTACTAGCTAACTTGCAAATGGAATATTGTTTCAAGTAATATTAGTCAAATGACCTGAATGTATTGCCGCATCTTATGTTTACAGGCTTAATAACCGTGAAAATGGCTGCAGCCATGCACCTGATCACAGCTAAACTTATTATTGATGATGAAATAGTTTCATATTAATATCTTCATACAGTTGTTGTTTCTATTCTGAAGTAATAACTTTCTAGGATTGTTGTGCTTAGTATTTTTGTATTCTTTTTATGCAGGCCTACACATTAGCTGGGCTTAGTGGAGGTTTTCTTACATTTTTCATTTGCATGTCCATGCTGCTTGGGCGGTCTATCTCTAGCCTCACTAGGAAGCCGTTGAACCAACAATCACTGAAGTACGCAACTCTCTTTTCATTGATTTCCGTTGTTAGCAATGTTATGTTTTTTTTTCAATATAAACTGTTTCCTTTTGTCTTATGCTGTTGTTCCTCCGCTATGAGATATCGTACATAAAGTTGGCATCACTGGCATTTTCATTGTTTCACACTAAATGCCTTCACCAGGCATTTGCCAGTTGCCATATGTTGCAAGCACTTTTGGTTGTCAATTACAATGAACTAGTAAATGTAAATTATGTAATAGAAAAATTATGTCATAAATTCATAGCTCCAGTGATAAGATAAACAAATTAGAGGAAAATGTGAATATTCTAATATTGTCCTACAGTAATCAAAGAAAAGTGCTTTATGATAAGCCTACATCGAGATGTCACACTACTTCCTGATATGTTTACATGTGTTTTTTTGAACAAAAAATATGCAGATCATTGGTTGCATATGTGGTGCCTATAATTCCATGCATCCTTTATTGTCTCTACTATGGTGGGTTCCTTATCCAGTTCCTGATTGAAAAGATGGGTATGATGGGATCTCTGCCGAAACCATACGGTTAGTGTACATCTGGTTACAGATTTGAAATTATTGAAGTACTTGTGGCATGCAAAGCTTTGGTGAAAATTGTTGAATATCATTGCGTAAGCCAAGTACACTCCAATTTTGTGGCTGTCTGCAAAACATATTGTGCCTCTTAATATGTGAAAAAAAAATGTCATCTTTTGTCGCCTACACTACAGATTGCTTTTGCAAGACAATTTGTCACAGTAGTAGGACATGTGGGACCTGCCTTAACACAGTTATAATACAAATAAGAATAAATTGATTTGTGGACTTCACCAACTGAAGGGGCAAGATGAACCGTTTCGGTGCATCTCTTAGTATGGATTCTTTTTCTTAGTTATTGCGGTTTCATACAGCAAATACTTGATAAGTGTGATCTCAAGTAAACATGATTGAACAGTGTTGTACCACAAATTGGCAGTGTTTTGTAGTGAACTCCATGTGTAAATTAGATAGTCATCTGGCCTACTGAATTAGTTGAATACTGAAGATATTATTAGACACTATCAGCTTGAATAGAATGTTCTGAATTTGTTATGCTACATGGACAACTATTACGTTGAGGACAATGTTTAATCTAAACTCTGGCATTTGACATCAATGGTTATTAGTTAAGATCATCATTGGGCCTTCTTGCAGGATACTACGTGCCTGATATTATTGTTGGAGCTGCAATTGGATTGGTTGTGGGTTGGTGTTTTGGTCCTCTAGCACCTGTTGCTAGCCGCTGGTTATCCAAGACCTCAATTCTCCAGGGCCTTTTACAAATTACAGTGGTTGCATTGGCTATCTCGTCCCAACTATTCCCTTACAGCACTGGAGCTCCGAAAAGAGTTGTTCTTCAACACACTTATGTTACAGGTTCGCTGCTTTTAGTTTTTCTTGGATTATGGGGAAAAGTATGCCACCCAACCTGTACAGTACGACAATCACTTTAAGGAATTTTTAGCCTAACTCAGATGGAGTTTCCTTAGACACAAATTTGGGTGCCTGGTTCCTTGATAATACAAAAGCCATCTAATTCATCATGAAAATAGTACTCCCTCTGTTTTTTAATATATGACGCCGTTGACTTTTTTCATTACGTTTGACCGCTCGTCTTATTCAAAATATTTGTGTAAATAGCTAAGTGCATAAGTTAATCTTAAAATGCTTTTGATGATGAATCCAATGATGTTCATTTCGCATTCGGAAAGTAATTATTTAAATCTATATTGTTGGTCAAAGTTCAACAAAAAAGTCAACGGCCTCATATAATAAAAAACGGAGGGAGTAATAGAGATGCAACCAGTCAAAGAATCGGTGAGGCTAACAGTTCACTGGTTCAATTTGTGGTATGAATGTAGAACCACCAATTCAATTCGCTACTCAGTTAATAGAATATGTACATGAATCGTAGAGATCAACTGATGCAGTAGTAAGTGGATTCTCTCTCTCCCGCGGTCCTGCCCCTACAGATAATGAGTCCCCACTGTTACACTAACCTGAGAATTAGAGATAATGTTGCACTTTAGAATGTTGCACTTTTTCCAAAGTTATTATCTATGATGTGAGCAAATTTGTAGCACATCTCGGTCCTATCCAAAGTATAATTTGTTCTATGTGTTCCTGTTGCTTTACTATTAAAAATGTATGTTTGATGATTTTTTTTTTCAGATGCCAATAACATTGTGGAGTCAAATTATGGTTTCTCTGTGGTTGATGCTAACTCGTTGGAGTTTCTTTTCCACAATGCACCTGAGGCAGCCAAATGGCTGAAGGATAATTCCGAATTGTCCTTCGACGAAAAGTATCGGTCTGATAGGAGCTCATGGTTGGTAAGTAGATAGTATAGCTGGGTACTGTAAACTTGAGTTACCAAGTTCTTGCATGTACCATTAATTAATTTTCAACAGGATAGTCCCTGATTTCTTTTTTCATATTGTGCCTGTGTCAATGCCTGCCAAAGGAATGTACACCAAGCAACATTCAGCACTGCTCTTGTGTTATTTGCAGGCTCTGTATCCTGTCCCGTTCTTGTTCTCTGGAAGTTTAAAATTTCCGGCACAAACTGAAGAGATTAGAAAGTATCACCAGCATTTACCCCAGCTTATTGCTCAGAACACCTGGAGCGACAATGGGCAGCGAAGAGTGCATCTAAAGCTTTCACTCGGGTAACACTTTTACTACCATCAGTTAAAAAGTGTACAATTTACAATACCTTTAAACCGTGTTTATTTACATATGTTCATATTACACTTTGTCTTTCAGTTCATTATCAGAGATCTGGACCACTGTGCTCAATATTACGGGGCCACTATCTAATTGGTCCTTTGCTGATAACATGCTCCCAGGTGGTTGGAATTAATATATGCTATTATTTTTGTTTGCTTCCATTTGACTTTCAGGGCATGCTAATAATGTGTTTTATTTATTCTCATTAGCTCCTCAACTCGTAAGCAGCGGGCCGCCATCATATGTATGTCGACTTAGTGGAAAAAGTGATGTGGATTGGTCATTCTGGTTGGAGGTAATGTTTATATTATCCTTTTTCTTGTCAATCGTCTTTGGAGCTCTTGTAATTTAGGATTTTGTGTGAAGTGTGAAACATCTTGCTAACAAATTATGTCATTAATATGAATATTGGCAGGCCAACTCTTCTGAAAGTCTGAGAATCGATGTAGCTGTACTTGACCAGTATCTTGTGGATAGTACAAAGGAACTGAAAAGCCTCTTTCCAAGTTGGGCAGATTTGACAGCCTTCACTACATTTTTCTCAACATATCATGTATGATGTCTTCGATTCGATGTGTAACAAATGTAAATCTTTTTTGGTTCTTGAGTAAAAAAAATTGGAAATATTGTACTATATATACATGATGGGGGTGTGTGTTTTCTTACCCCAATATATAGTTGGGCCTGAGCTTGGCACGCGCTGGCATGTTTGTGACATATTTGTAACTGTACTATAGCTGTCGCACATAGAATGGCAATTCTGTCTGATGATTTTACAAGCTCACAACCGAAGATTGACTAGACAGCATTTTACAACTTGACAACTGGCGCAACATGATTTTACAATGTCCTGCTCCCTCCGTTTTTAATTATATGACACCGTTGACTTTTTTGTTGAACTTTGACCAATAATATAGATTTAAATAGTTACTTTGCAAATGTGAAATGAATATCATTGGATTCATCATCAAAAGCACTTTAAGGTTAACTTATACACATATCTATTTACACTAATATTTATAGATAAGATGAATGGTCAAAGTAACGAAAAAAGTCAACGACGTCATATAATAAAAAAAAGAGGGAGTACTTTTTACTCGTGTTCAGTTTAATCTGCATATACTTGACGAATGATAACTGTTCGAACAGTTTATAGCACACGTTTCAGCATCCCGAGCGATCCGTTAAAAAAAACGTACGTGTGCTTAAAGTGCCAGCGTCTGGTGTCGTACACCAGCTTGAGTCCTTCATGCTCACGCTGGGCTTCACGATCGTCTCCCCGTACGACTTTGAACACCACCGAGATGAAAGGTCCGGTAGTTGAGGTCGCCCACGGCCGTCGTCGCAAGCGCGGAGCAGTTGGTCAACGGGCTGTCCACTATTGGCCGGCGGGTGGCCATGTTTTCGACGCGCCGACTGTTAGCAGCTGTAGCGCGAGGTTTTCGACGGGGATCGTCGCATGATCCAAGTTCGCGGCTACGAAAAATTCCCTTACGCACAGCGTTAACTGAGGCGATGGCCGTGGCTTTCCATGGTTAGTAGGGTGCGGGTGGCCTTGGATCGATGTTAAGAGATACAACCACCAGTGATAGCTCGCAGCAGCTAGTGCTCGGTAGAAACTGATCTCAACTGTTCATCTTCTCATTTGCACGAATTTTCATGTATAATCAAAAGGCCCAGAGATGCTTTTAGTTTTGTTTGCGTTTCTCACCTGGTGCCATACCCTTAGGATGTGTTTGTTCTGGGGACAAGGTGTGGGACGGGACGAAACCATCTTAGCAAAATCTCATTCACCTGAGAGGGAGATATCTTCACCTGCAGTGGCCCCCGGGATACTGTTTGGAAGGACCACCGCTACTAATGCTTTGTAGCGGCGGATTCTAAGAAAGACCGCCGCTACAACTGATTTATAGCGGCGGATGGATTTAGACTGCCGCTACAAACTTGGTGGTTTGTAGCGGCGGGTGGTCTTTCAAACCGCCACTACAAAGGCTTTTGTAGCGGCGGCCTCAGTTTCGTTCCGCCGCTACAAAGGCTTTTGTAGCGGCGCGCTTGTATCCGTCCGCCGCTACAAACCGGGCGTTGACGAGGAACAACACCGCTGCTTGTCGCATACTATGTCACGAGCGGAGCAGCGGCGGAAGGATCTGGAGCTCTCGCCTCGCGCTATAAAAGCGGCACCGCAGGCGTGGAGAGCTTATCCACTTGCTCACCCTCTCCACCAGCCAGTCGCCGCGAAGCCGCCGTCGCCTCCCCACACGCGCCACGCCGTCCATCCTCCATTGCCCACCAGCTCCCGCGCTCCACCGGCCATGGAGCGCCGCCACCGCTACGCCACCCTCAACCTTGAGGGCACCCGTCCCGTGACAGAGCGTTACCCCCCATGCAACCCCCTTCCGACCACCCAGCCGAGCTCACCCCTTTGTGCCAGTGCGTTGCGCTCCCCCCAACCGCGGTGCTTCCGGATCCTTCGACCTCGCGCGTCCGCCCTCTGACCTTCGCGTGCGTGTCAGGGGTCACCCAGGAGGCAAGGTGACGTACATTTGCCCCATTTGCCCTGGCGTGGAGACCGACTCCCTGAGCAGGATGATGGTGCACATTCTGCAGATGCGCAGCGTCGAGGACGTGCACGAGGTGGGGGGAACCGCCACCACCACCTTGCTCGCAACCACGGTTGGCGGTAGGTGCGCGCGGCGACGACCGCGCAACATGGAGGAAGAAGCCGCCGACAACCGCGCGCGGCATGTGGCCATTTTGGGAGCAAGACGAGGCGGCCACCGCGCAGCGACCACTAGTATATGTTTAGTTTGTTAGGTCTTTGTTAACTTCTGCGCGATATGGTGGACATTTTTGGGAGCAACACTGTTGTGCCACCGCGCGCCGACCACTAGTATTTGTTTAGGTCTTTGTTAAGTTGTCGTAGTTATGTTGGCTTGGTTAGTTAATTAGTTAGCTAGGTAGCTTATTCATTTATATTAGTTTGTTAGTTTGGTAGTTGTGCAAGTTGGCTTCTTCCTCGTGTATGAAAGTGTAATGTGCAAGTGGCTCTGCCACTGCACTTAATAAAAAATATTTATAAGCATTTGTAGCAGCGGCTGATGTTACAAAACCGCCGCTACAAATGCATTTATAGCGGCGGGCCGCGTTTCAGGCCGCCGCTACAAAGGTTCTTTTGTAGCGGCGGCTCGTGTTATGGTGCGCCACTACAAATGGTTTGTAGCGGTAGCGGCGGCTCATGTTACCGACCGCCTCTAATAAGGGTCGGGGTATATAAGAGCCCCATGAGCCGCTCACTGCTTCACAGTGGCAGCCCGAATTTTTCGAAAATTCCACAAAAACGAGGGGGGAAGGTTTTGAGTTTGTATTTTTGAATGAGATTGTAGATCCAGGTAAACCCAAGTGATTCCATGTGTTTATTTCTCATTTTGTGGTAAAATTGAGATCAATTTTGAGTTTGAAATTTTGGAGGATTTCATCAAATTCATCCAAAATTCTCTCGGTTTAGGGTGTAATTGTGGCTTGGGATTGTACTTTACGTCAGCCTTCACCATGTGTTTCCATTAGTTTAAAGTTTGAGTCCATTTCTTAACCACTTTTTGTTATGAACACATAGATCTAGCTATTTAGAGTTTGCATGCTTTAGGGAGAGGGAGAGAGGTGGTGAATGAGATGTAGGAAGAAAAAGGGGGGTTATATGTTGTCCTATATATCGTTATTGTCATTTTTAATGGGATGCAAATTTGTTATGTTATTTCTTTTCCGGTTATCTCATTTTTAATTAATAAATTCAATGCATGGAAGGTGTGAGATGGAACGAAGTTGGATGTTTAACGTCCTAAGACCGGGAGGTGTGTTTCTCCTTCATCTCTCAACATTCATCGAAGTTGCCAAACAACATGCTAAGCGCAAAAGGTCGGTTGACATATATTGTCCATGCATTGACTGCAAGAAGCAGAGGATTTGGACGGATACATCTATGATAAATTGTCACATGATTAAGAGAGAGTTCATGCCGGGGTACACGACGTGGACCAAACATGGTGAAATAGATGAGCAGTCAGATGGGGATTACGTTGAAATGGAGGAGCCAATTTTAGTGGACACCAATCAACTGAGGGCTCGTTCCTCTAACCTTTCACTTCCTGAGTATGATCTCAACATGCAAGCTAGTGACGGAAAAGGAAGACATTAACCCAAGAACAGTGCAAGCAGAAGGCATGAACGTTGCTCGAGGAAGTGGAACAGAATAGAATGGGAATTGGAGCTCCTAAATTCGACTGGACACAATAACACCAACGGCACAATTTCTAGTGAAATCTTCCTGATGTGGAAAACAAATTTGTCATTTTAAAGTTTGAGTTTAGCATCTCTACGGTTGGTCCTGTCAGCTAGAATCAATTTCGTTTTCTCCAGAACGCCGAAGAAGATTGATCCACCAATGCCAATCCATAGCACCCTTGGCTCAATACCCTGCCAGCAGAATTATATCAATCAAATACACAATCGAGCCTAGAAGGATGAACATTCGAAGTTGTGGCATAATTATTCCTCTGCTTTTATCATTGTAGGAGATTTCAAATACGCAGAATATAGCGTTTCAAAAGAAACTGCAAGTAAAGTTGTGTCAATTCGAATCAACGTTATTATTCTACGCAGAGTCTCGTAAATGTAAACGTGTCTGCTCTATTGCAATAGTTTACCTTCAAGAAAGCACCAGCACCTTCATCCCGCAGAATAGTTTGAGCGCAATCGACGAATCCTCTGTATTGGTTCCCCGGTCCCTGTAATCAGAGAAACTTAGAAATAAATGATAGATTCTTAAAAAGGTTGTCATGTAACAGAGTTTATGAAGACTCAAGATCTACCTGAATCATCAATCTCGTCTTCATGACATCCAGGGGTGTTGTCAAAGCGCCAGTGATTGCACCTGACAATAGGAAGTGGACATTTACAGATGTTCATAATTATGCCAATAGAAACAACAACATAGCCTTTTGTCCAAGCAGGTTGGGGTAGGCTAGAGATGAAACCCACAAGAAACAAGGACAAGAGAAACACAAAAGACACAGGGCAATAGGTAGAGTTAAGGGGAAAAAAGGATCACGGCAGGCACGTTGATTGCGAGTCTCCAAGCGCTCCTATCCATAGCTAATTCCTTGGAGATATTCCACTCCTTCAGGTCCCTGTCCCTCTTAACTGACTCGTCCCAAGTCAGGTCAGGTCGACCTCTACCTCTCTTTATATTATCGGCTCGCTTTAGAACCCCCCTACGCACCGGCGCCTCGGGAGGCCTCCGCTGGACATGTCCAAACCATCGCAACAGATGCTGCACCAATTTCTCCTCAATTGGTGCCAACCCTACCTTGTCCCGAATATCTTCATTCCGGACCCGATCCCTTCTTGTATGCCAGAATTATGACAATTGAAACACACACAAAAGATGTAGAGAATAAATATATGCCAACAGAGGGGCAATATACTTTGGCACAATGATATTTTTCAATTAACTATGTGTCTGCAAATTAGGGACAGAAGTCAGCGCCTCCTTGTCAACACAAAACCGATTCTGGTTTTAGATGAAATTAGACAATACTCAGAGCTGGAGTGAGATGGTTTCACAATTCATGGATTTGTCATATCTTTTTCCTGTTACATTCTACAACAACAAATCAAAATATGAAATTTTAAACTTTGGTAGAGAACAATGAGAAGTACATGATGATTTTTCTTGTTGCATTTGTTATGTCACTTTAGTACAAGAATACACTGTATTTAACTGGGATTGTTAAATAAACAGGACGAAAAGCATATTTGTTGTAACTTCAATGAAATATTGGTGGCACATTCTCAAGTATGTACAGAATACAAGAGGAAAAAAATAGCAAAATGAAATATACTGAAAAACCACCCCAGCTAATGTAAATGTCCAAAATCTTCTGTTTCCATTTTGTCCATGGACATGACAGATACTAGCGAGTGTGCAATCAGAAATTGTAAATGATAAGTAGGAAATTTCAGTGTACCTGCAAAAGCACCGATAATTGCATTTTCTGCATCTTTTAGGTCCCTCTTTGCCTGGATCCACCAGAAAGGTCAGAGATGGTCAGTAAGCTCTGACGACGCTAGACATTTCATTACTAGCTGCTAAGTTATATTTAGTACTGTATCCGCATTTATCTAGCTCTATTTTGGATCAGAAACATTGCTCCAGTTTAAATGCCAACTAAAAGAGCAGTAATGAAAAAAATAAACATCAATGGTAATACCATGCCATGCAAAATTAGCTTTGCAAGTGAGCATGACAAACCAGCTTAAATGAAAATTAGAAAAGAGGTGATTGCAAAAGTATGGCTCTACCACAACCCGTGTGTCGCAGCAGAAAAAAAATAGAAGGCAACGTCATATTATTGTAACCGTCATATACATGTTGGAAGCGGGATCCAACCCATTATACGTAGCCATCTACCGTTTAGCTTTAAAGCATACTATCATATCTCTTTCAGAAATACTGACGAGTGAAGGTGCCTTGAAGTCATGAACAGAGAAAAATTTGGGGAGGTACTGGGAAAAAATAAAGAGGTGACAACAAAGGTTGATTCAGAATAATAGAAATGACGACACATTATCGTGGACTATAGTACGCTGCTGTCATTAATATGGATTTGTGGTCTTGAATTAAATACTTTGGTTGCCAGTGCTTGAATGCTAGAATTATTTTAGTCTGGGTGTTTCATTCTGGATGCTAGATGCATTCTATTTTTCCATGGATACAACATCTCGATACTGGTCATGTCGATACTTCGTACTGATTTATTAGTTTCAATGCTTTCCTTGTTTTTTGGTTCATCTCCTTTTGATTAAGCAGGAGCATTGGGGTGATCGCTCTCTGATCTTATTAAAAGGTCCAGCCTCATTTTAACATAGCTTGTTATCGTTTTAGCTATAGTTATTCGGTTCTAAACGGATGCTCACAGCATGCTGCTTTAAAAGAACTTGGGTTCTTTCCTTGGTTGGGAAATGAAATAATTTAGCAGAAAGCAGTAACATGGTTCCCTTTTGAACAATATATTAGATTTGTCGAACATATATTGGATAAATACCGCTAATTTATAGCCGATTCGGAGTTGCTCATATATGCAGAACTGAATAGCATCAAATGGCAGATCTCGCAACAGAAAGGAACCATATCCCTGTAAACCAAAATAACATGTGCATGGATAAGCCACATAATTGGATGTTCTACAGCAAACTATATGGAAATAGTACTGCATGCTTAAAACATACATACAGCATAAAGTCCTTTAATTCCTTCTTTCGCAACAATAAGGCGAACAGCATTAGGCGCAGTCTTGAATTGGCTCATTTGCATTCTTTGTTTCACTACCTAACTTAAGGAAAATACAAATTAAATTCGAGCAGCATCTGGAAGTATTAAGCACAGTGGGTACAATAACAGACCTCCGTTGGAACACGAATAATAGATGAAGCAGCCCCTCCAATAGCCCCTGCAGTCTATTGCATATTTCACAAGAAAACAAGGCCACTTTAATTTGCAAAGCAAAAATGTATGAAAGTTTACAAGTATTTATTTTTGCAGGAAAGTCACTTAATAAGTTGGCATCAACAAATTTAACGGACACAAAAGTAAGAGCCTATGGTGGAAAATCTTTGTACATTACCAGATGAGCAATTGCACTCAAATTTTCAGGAAACATTTCCAGTAGTTTTCTTTTAGCCGGTTCATAGACTCCAATAAATACTGCAGAAGCACTGTACATAATAGTGAATTTGGTTAGACAATAAATAAAAAAAAAGAGACTGCAAACAATGATAATGATGACATAATAAGGGTCCTGTAATATGTTCTTTCAAGAACATAGGATATATAGAAGTGATAAGGAATATAATTAGAGTTCAACTTTGGAAATCAGATCAACAGATTGATGCAGCTATAACAGGGATGAATCATTGTAAAATATTTCCCAGTCTGGCTATCAAAAATAGATGAAAAGAGGCAATAAAAATATTGATATGTCAAAAATCTTCTTATGGCCCCGTTTGGTAGAGCTCCCAATCCACAAAGTCAATGGATTCTTGAAGCTGCTCACACCTATCTCCAGAAATCCATGGATGTGGAGCAGCGGATGGATCAAGGTTCTTTAGTTGAGTTGTTTTGTACTTTTTTAGACTGAATATATAAATCTAAAATACTTTATTTTAGGTTCGAAACTCAAATGCAGCATGGATCTCATAGTTCAAGCTGTGCCAAAGAGGCCTTTAATGCCAACAACACAATAACATCCGCTAGGTTAGTATAAGAAACATGTTGTTCTTCACTAGTATAATACTAAATACTCACGGAAGAACACCAACAATATTTCCAGCTAACCCAGCATACAAGCCTTTCCATTGAATTTTATTTCCACCTTGTGCGGCCTATAAAAAATAAGAAAAATTTTCAGAAGACGCATCTAACAACTTTTAGGGAGTAATACAGCCATGAAAAAAGAATCACGGTTCCTCAGGAACCTAGTAAGTAAAAAAAAGGGAATGCATGTATATTGATTTCAAAGAAATTGTGGAGGCACATTGGTCTAAATTTGCTATACAAGATGACCAAAAGGCTGCCACATGTGAATATGTTCAAGTTACCTGAAGCCTGGTTTTTATTGTGTCAATAGGGTATAAAGCTGTTTCAACAACGACACCAGCAGCTCCTCCAGCTATGGCACCCTCTGGAATTGGAAAGGCGCATTACACAAATGCAGCACAATGGCAAAAACTACACGACATAACATAGAGTGTTATTCTAATTCCTTATTTCTATGCAAAACGAAATTTTGATTACGAAGAAAATGTATGGCTGTCAACTATCGTGAAGAGTCTACATTCTAATGGACACAAAATTGCATACCCTATGAACGAAAGAATTACGCATATCATTCGAATCCTTTATCTACTTATGCAATTAACAGAGATACTAAAAATCACAAAATGGTAAGCGCATCGAGCAATCTAACCACATCCACGTATCAGACTATCAGATTCAGAGGACAACTCGTACCAAAAAGAACCTGAAGCAAATTGGGCGATTCCCCATCTCCACCACCGCCCATTGCTCACCACCTCCTTATTCGGTCAACTCGAACGGAATCAGATGAAAGAACAAGGAGAAGATACCGAAAGATTGTGCTAGTTGATCCTCCGCCCCTATTAAATTCACGGAAATGTGGAGGGAATCGGAAATAGGTGCTGGGAGGCCGGCGATTCCGATCCCGAACAGCACGAGATTTAAATAGAAGAAATGGGGATTGGTTTTGTCCCGTTCTCGTTCTAGCGAGCTGCGGGGACTGGGGAGGGTTTGTTACTCTTTTTTTTCTTTAGTTGGGGTTTGTTACTTCGGTGCGTGCTTGTTCTGGTCGGAGCTTTGAGCTTTGCTAGAAATGGTTTTTGACTTTTTTAGGTATTGAGTTTTTGCTAATGGTGTGACAAAAAATAAGAGTAAAATGCATTATAAGTTCACGAACTTCTTTTTACCGTGTCATCTAGATTCATGAACTTTTATTTTTCAGTTATATGCCTACGAACAGTCGTATTGAGGAAAGCGTCTCTAAACACTATTTATCTAAACAAGTTACTCCTTTCCATGCTTTCTAGCTCCCTTTTCAGGTTATCCTAAGTATTTCTACTTTTTTTTTTGACCTAAACACTTGGCTTGCAATGAAAATAACTTGTTTTTCTGTGTTCCTAACCCTACGACCTAATTTACAGTGACACATCAGCTTGTGATTAGAGTTTAGATCAAATATTTGCGCTCCTGGGTCCTATAAAGTTTGATTGATATCACAAGAGTTAATGCCAAATTATGCAAATAAATATGGGCATATTCTAGAGGAGGCTATGCATTTCACAACAAATAGATAGGAGTTTCTACGGCTAATTTATTTTTCAGTGCACATCGTGGACTATGCGCAAACATCTAGCCAAGAGTCCTTGTTACATTTACTTTGATGATGTCTTTTTTTAGAATCACCTCCTTCAGGCGCCATATCAAACCATACGCTTTGGCATGGCTACGAAGAGGCAATTTCGATGACCATGATGCGTAATTAACCATGAATATGATTTTGTATCTAGCACAGATCCTTAAATATATCCACAAGATATTCATCACTAAATGCGTTGCAGCGTCCTTACAAAGTGCACATCCTTAAATACATCCACAAGATATTCGTCTCACAAACTGTTGAGGGCATACATTAGATGCTTGAGCAATGTTAACGATTACAACAGAAACAATTATTAGCTTCAACCTGTATTGGCTGAATTGCTCTTGGCCATTTCCCTGGATTGGCTAACCTTTTGTCTTCTTTTTCTTCTTTTGTCTTGATTGACGATAGAAAAATGGAAAGCCCAAACGCAGGACCAGGACCTGCAAATCAAAGTAGGTCATTCTAAGGTTGGACAGCTTCAAGAAGCTTCTCATACACCTGCCGTGCCGACAAATCCTCGACCTATGGTTCACATTTTTCGAATGAGAGAAATAATCAGTGAAAGAAAGTATAAACCAGAAAGAAAATAATCAAATATGAAACAATACTAGTCAACTGGCTACAGTGCACTGGAATTCAATGAAATCAAACACCATAGATGTTCTGAGCAGCAAGAAATGAAAACTCACAATCAGAAGCTTCGATTTATTGTTCCATCCTCTTTGAAGGGTCATCTGAGTCAACCTTAAGCCAAGCACCTGATTTCATAAATTATCACAAACTTCACATAAAAGGGCTGAAAGTTGAAACTGTTTAAGCTTAAAATTCCTGCCCGCTCCAGTTATAAACAAGTAAGTGATTTTGTAATTGCAGCACCTTTACCATCAATTTCAAGTTTGATATATTTTTAAATAACTTAAAATAGAATGTTAGGCAACTTGATTCTCAGAGATGTATCTTTCTCTATCAGTTTCATGTATTTATAGCTTTATTTTTAGTCAAAATTAGAACAGTTGAGTTGCATGCATCCTATTTGTTGTGAAATTTAAAAGGCAGGAGTGCATTCAAATTTCATCTTTCTACCAGACTCAAAATAGTAACATGTTATAAAAACATTAAAGCTCCACTGTTCTACTGTTAGTAAGATCGAGGAAAATCACCTTGCCCATAAATTCTAACAATTCACTGTTAGCTTCCCCACGAGCAGCAGGGGCAGCTACTGTCACTCGAACATCATCAGCATTGACTCCTGAAAGTACAAACAGTTGGGTCACCACAATTTTGTATGGCTAGTGAACTGGAAAATACAGTGAAAATAACTAGTTCCCAATCTGTTATTTGCACAGGAAACTTGCACCGATTTCCATTAACAGTGCATATCGTGGTTCAAGTAACAACTTTAATACGAATCAATTAACATGTACATACTTGTTATTGCTGACCGCTGTGCCCGGTCTTCCACTTCAATGGCTACTTGGACAAGTCCACCTTCTAATTGTGTGATGCAAGGTGGTACAGGTGCATCCTGCAGATTTCATTGTCTTTAGGTTACAAATAGAAAAATAGACCGAAATTACCAAAAGAAGTTTCCATTGAGTGTGGTAATACATGTGGATTTGTCTCAGCCGCAACTGAGCTGAGTGCTCCATCGACAACATATATAAACGGAGCTAGCTCCAGATCCTCTTCTGATCGGTAACAAACAAAAAGGTCACATCCCACACAGCTCATACGGAACTGTTTTTCAAGCTTTCCTTCTCCACTGCATCATAGATATTTGAAAGAGTTACATAATTGCTACAATATGGTGTGCAGCCTGATAACCATCAGAAACATAATGAGCCTGATGTTGGTTATTTGAAACAGACATGAACATGAGGGTTGGGGATTGTGTTATGCAAACAGAATTCAGTATTTTGCATTTTGCATTGTGTAACGGCTACTGATGCACAATTAATAATGAGCAAGCACACAGAATATATGAGGCCACCAATATAACCTTCGCAGATGTAAGATGTGCTAATGCATGCCAAAAGTAGCCCGGATTTCAGGTTAAAATATTAACAGACAACGCCAGAGTGCCCGTCCCCTCTACTGGAGGCCCTAACATCTGAGGTGCTGCTCAGTTCGCCTACCACTTAATTTGAAGATTATTAACAAGGGTCCATACCTTGGAGCTAATTGTATCCAAAGAAGTGCCCTAATTTAATAATAATTACCTAATGACAGTAAAAAAAGTTCCAGTGGAGAACTTGAGTAGGACGTGACGAGGAATAACAATTTAACTAAGGTATAAGGGATGCTTAATATACCGTTTCAACATGACTTTTCCTGACTCCTTCACATTTAACCTTGATAGATGCTTTGTCTTGTCTAGAACATGTGCTCTGTCAGTCTTCCTTTTGGGCATTTTCTGCAATTGGGTATCTTTAGAACAAAGACATCAGAATTGATCAACTGAATATAGAGTAGTTGCATCACTTGAAGTGCAAAAACTAGGGATGCAATATCAGGCAAGCAGTACCAAGGTTGATGAGATAAAAAGAGATCTGTTAATGGTCATGTAATGATGGCTATGGTTTACAAAACTAGCGTACAAAACATGGATACGGCAGTTTGAGAGCATATCCTTATCAGTACGTGTATCGGATAAATAACATTTTTGCAATCCAAATTTTCTGGTCAATACAGGCTCTGCTCCTCACATGGAATAATTTTTTTTACAATTAAAATTTTCTTTAGCAGGCAGATCACTAAATATAACCGGCCAGCATATAAGACTACCTGATTAAACACGGCTACAACAATGAACCTGAGAACTTAATTACAGGTTCAATGAATATGGTAAAAAAAAAATGCAGTCATATGTTCTGCCAGTGCCAGTTCAAGAAAACTGGATCATAATCCCATCTATGGAACAATTCTTAATGAGAGCGACCCCTTATCATCAGTTCCTATGGGGAAGCAATGCTCAACTTTGTTGTTCCCAAAAAAAAAAATGCTCAACTTTGTTTTTGTTCAGATGTGGCCATGAATGCTTGTCAACATGTCTCTCAATTTAGGCACCTCAGCATGCATGTGATAGTTTACAAGTGTCTGTTTCATAGGGGTCAAATGGTGCATCACATGGAGGCCACTGTCTTGACTGAATTTTCAAAAAATAACTACGAGGATGAGTTTTTCATCTATACAAGTGTCTACAAAATTTTCTTTAATCCTTTTCCTCATAGCACAATTAGATTTCATAAATAAACAACGCACAACAGAGGTATCTTATTGATGCAAAATTCTACAAATCTGCATGCATTTAAGATCAGCAAGGCTACAATACGAACACATCAGATTTCTACTACCCGCCAAACACTACTTCATACAGATTCAGTAGCATGTCCTCTACGCTTCCTGGTCGACTAAGCAGATCTAGGGAATGGAGCGCTTGTAAGAAATTCAGGGAGAGAGGAGGGCGGGTGCTGACCGGTGATGAGGACGTGGGAGGCGCAGTGCTTGCAGTAGTAGACGAAGAGGTCGGACTCGGGGCCCTCCGGCAGCGCGTCCTCGCTCGAGTACGTGTGCGTCGTCCGCTTCGGCATCTCCTCCCTTGGTTCCGCCGCCGCAGTCTAAGGGCGAGTGGCCTCTGGAGCCTGGAGGGCGACTTTTCAGGCTTCCAATCGGCCTGGCGCTGAAAGAGGCGGCGGCGTGACCAGGAAGGCGAGGCGGCGCCGGGATTTGAGGGAAGCGCCGCGGCGGCGAGGGTGGAGTCGAGGACGAAGACCAGGCGGGCGGTTCGTGGCGAACGGAGAATTTCCTAATCCAACTTAATTTGCATTTCAAGTTTTGGGAAACGTTTACAAACCAATTTGAATGTTAGTTTTTTTGGGGATGATTTGAGTGTTAGTTATCGGATGAGAGTTCCAACCTAAGGATTGTTTAATCTTCAAACTCAAAAACTTCCAGAGCCAAGTATAATTCATTCTTTAAATGACCACTCCCCTATTATTTCATTGATATCAATTATTCGGGCGTGGAACACCCCTCCGTAATATTCAAATAATTTGAATTATGAGAAGTCACTCAAATTTATCCCTAATAATAAATACATAAGGCATAAATATTTTCAAAGTCCCATTTCTAAAATAAAAAATATTTTCAAAGTAATGCGACATGGCAAGACAATGATACGAATCATGAGTGGAAGTGAGGATCATGCGGCAACAAAACAAACGAGAGTTTGTAAAAGTCAGACCTATGCGGCAACAAAACCAACAAACCCGGCAGACGCAGTCCGCGTCAGCTAATCTAAGGTGATGCTTTCGGCAGACTTTCGAGGCGACCGACTGTCAGTGCTCTCATGTCGGCGGCGTGTCCTGTGTCCGGACAGGGTGGTGAGCGGCGGCACCGGCTCGTCCAGGAAATAAAGTCTCTCGCCTTCCTCGTCTTCGATGGCGAAATCTCTCCGGCGCCCGAGTTGTGGCTGTGGAGTTGGAGTCTTTGGAGGACTCCTAATCAGGGAAGCTCGTCGGCGGATCTTCACGGGTTCGCCGGCATCTTAATCCGAAGTTGCAGAGGTGCAGCTGCTCTTGCTTCGGCGGCCAGGCCAGCGGCGTCTAGATGGCGGACGACGGCGCGACGACCGGGCTGATGGGCAAAAGATTCAAGGAGCTTTGTTGTATTTCTTTAGTTTTTTAGGGGTCTTTGTGCTTTTTTGGTAGCAGCCTTCTTTGATCTTTTAGAACCTTTGTTCTGTGTACCTCTCATGGTGACACAAAGAGAAGCGACGCTCCTCGTCGCACATCGGATCCAGAGGATTCTGGTGATCTCTCGAAGGACGCGAGTCTGTGTCTACGTATAGGTGTTGGTTTGTTGCGTGTTGTGTGTTACAGGTCTTGAGCTTTGTACGCATAGACAGATATTACATTTATACTCAGATTTGAGAGGTTAAAAAAACATAACGATAATTATTTCGAACGTTCCTTTAGCAGGCGCTTGAAGACGGTCCAAAACCTTATATGTAATCTACAAGCGCTGTCGAGCTAGTTCATTCTAAATTCAACAAACATGTTAACATAGTTACATTATAATAACAATTTTCTATAATGTTTTGTTGATTACCGGTCAATCCAGAGAAGCGAACTTGATAAAATAATGTCGAGAGAAGAAACAAGGTGATCCTCACCTGTAAGAACAAGAAATGTAAAAAAGTTTCTTAGAAAACCCTACTTGTAGTAAGATTAGAATTTCTTTTGAAAAATTCTTTCAGTTACAGGCTTATCCCGAGCCGCCCCTCGGAAGATTTCGAAATTAGGATCCATCCTCCCGTCGTTTTCCTCTTCCTCCCCAGCTTGGGCGCTCCGCCGCCCCCACTCTCTCCACCCGAAAGAACCCTAAACCCCCCACCCGTACCATCGCCGCCGGCGATCCCCGCCGCCATGTTCGGGACACCTACATCCTCCCCCCTCTTCGGGACCCCGTCCTCTACGCCCTCCTTCGGGACCCCGTCCTCTATGCCCTCCTTCGGGACCCCCTCCTCCACCCCCGCATTCGGCACGCCCTCTTCCACCCCCGCATTCGGCGCGCCGTCGTCCACCCCGACATTCGGCACCCCGTCGTCGGCGCCCGCGTTCGGGACGCCGTCCGCGGCCTCGCCGTTCGGGACCCCGGCGTCGACCCCGGCGTTCGGGGCCTCGTCCTCGATGCCCGCGTTCGGGACCCCGTCCTCGACCCCGGCCCCGACATTCGGGACCCCTTCCTCGACTCCGGCTTTCGGCTCGCTGTTTGGGACACCCTCGACGACGCCGGCGTTCGGCGCGGCGTCGTCTTCTCCGTCGCCATCGCTCTTTGGGTTCCAGCAGCAGGCGACGCAGTCCCCGTCGCCGTTCGGGCTGGCTGGTGGGCAGATCACCACCCAGATGGCCCCTGTCGCGCCGCTTCCGATGGCCCCTTCCGACCGCGACATCCAGGTCCGCGACGTTGGAATCGTTGCCTTGTGGACTTGCCTTTTGATTTGAGGGGCAAATGGTGAACAGATTTTCTGATTCTGAGTGATTTCAGGCTATAGTGGAAGCGTATAAGGAGGACCCTGGGAACCCCCGCTATGCTTTTAGGGTGAGATTTCTTACAGTTGCGTTCCCGTTTGTGGGGCAATAGATTTGGGTTGATTCAATCTGGCTGATGTGTTTCTGTCTGATTTGATCTGCAGCATCTGTTGTTCAGCGTGACTGAGCCTTCGCAAAGGGTCAAGCCAGTTGCTGCATCTGATGTATGGGAGTTCTACGTTTGTCTAGCTAATTTGCTTACTGTTTTGTGGTAGTGTTCTCAGGTAACAATTTTCCTTGACTTTGATATCCTGATGTAGATTATGTGGGCGGAAGCAATGGGGAAGCTCGAGTGTATGGATAGTGCTGATAGGGAGAGGCTGTGGCCTCAACTTGTTCAGGGTTTTAAGGATCTATCCAGCCGGCTTAAGGTACAGTACTGGAATCATGTTCCTTTTAGCTTTAGGACGTGGATAAAAATCTGAAACCATGTTGTATGGGGTAGAGAACTAAATTGCAGCTTTGCTCCCGGCTGGTACTTTATTCGTTTATTAGTCGATCGAAAATGCGAGTATATGAACTGCAGCTTGGCTCACATGTTCTTTTTAGCATAGATAAAGAATGCCACTGTGTTCTATCTTTAAGATTCATATGTTGCACATATTTCTCAATTGAGGATGTAATTTTGTTCGACACACTACACACAACATTGATGTTAATACATTCCTAATTGCCTTGAAGAATTGAACGCATTCCAACATTATATTTCCAACTATCTGGAGTTTTGGGTCAGCAGCATACTTTACTTGATGGGAAATGAGAACTCATAAAGTTAAAACTTACAAGCTTGAAAGACTGTCTGTGTGCTTCATTTATTGTGCAGCTTTATGGTACTTCAAATGTTTAACTGCAGTGAACCATACACTCTGAGTCCTTCATAGTAAAGGGTAACCCAAATGTTGTTGACATGTTTTTATATGTTTATGTTTTTGAGCTTATGCCGACGATTGCTGATCATTTATCATGTTAAAAACATCAATTATAGAAGAAACAAAGGTAATTAAAATTCTACAAAAATGTTGCAATATTAATTTTACATGAGCGTGGAGAAATCAAAAACTAAAAACCTTAATGTTTATAGAAGACTTCAAGGAAGCTGAATTGACATTGATTGTGCTTAAGTCCTTGGCTATGCAGATTTTGTTTATTGTCACCTATCCAAAAATGGGTTGTCTTCCTGTAAAGATAATAATTAAACGCCTTGAAAGCTAAACGTTCAACCTCGGCAGTACAGCTTGTTGATAATAGATGCATTCGTTTGCAACTTTCCTGCGTGTGTGGTCCATGACTCCATTTCTTTGAATCCCCACTATTTTGGCTTTCTGGTATGGACCATATATTTTTATTTTATTTTTTGCGAATGGGAATGGATCATATTTGACATACTGGCTGAGTGGCAGTGTTGGAACCAAGAAGGAAACCAAATAGTGAGTTTGTGACCTAAACAAAGAACAATTGGCCATCAAATTATACATGTTCCTATATTCTCTACCCTAGGCGTATATGACGGACGCCTAGGCAACACCATAAGCACATCCTATGAGCCATGAAGCTCTAAAGAATTACTAATCAGATCACAGCAGAGCAGATTATAGGCCAGGCACTTTTATTTGTACTATAATGGACTTGCAGAGCTTTGTGTCCAGTAAAAAAAGGGCGCAGCACATAGCACTGAGCACATCCGCCCAAGCATATATTCAAGGAAACACACAGGAGCAGAGCAAGCAAGCAAGCAGCACCAAGCAAATAGCAGAGCAGGATGCCACAAGCAGTCAGCTATAGACAAGCAGGGGAAAATGCTGATGGAGAGAGGAACAAGGTCGGAGCTGATGTAGCGGCAGGGTGCAGGAGGAGAGCTGCCGCTGATTCCTCCCTCCCTCCCTGCCGCAGAGGAAGCCTGCGCGAGGTTCTGCTCTGTTTCCTGCATAGTTTTCCACCACGCAACCCACCCCCCTCCTCCTTTCTCTGGCCTCTTCCTTGGTTTCCCGCCGCAGCCCCCCTTTTCCTCCCGCCTCTGGCACCATTCCTTGCTCTGGCATCCGCTGCAGCCTCTGGGCATGGCGATGACATATTGCAGACGCCATAAGAGAAAGGGCGTTGCAACCCCGGCGCTGTGGCTCCTAGAATGCCACAAAAACGTGGGTTCTTAATCATATAAGTTAGGCTTCTAGCACAGTTCTTTTAATGCAGACACTGAGGCGTTAGATAGCAGTAACTACAAACTTTTGTTTCTCCTATTTGCAAACTTATTTGTAGAAAATAGTAATCCATGTTTTGAAAATTCAGATAAGAGTTTATACATAGACATGATTAAATTTGGGAGAAATTATTGTGGACTATTGATTACTAGTGCAAATATTTTCCTTGCATAATATTTTCACACCCTGGCAAAAACCATATAACAAGAAGCTAAAGCTCACATACTCGTGATTATTTTTCAAATGTTTTGTGCTTCAGCCACTTCATGATAAGTGTGACATGACGTTATTTGTTGAACTATAGCTCACATTGTATGATTGATTGAAAACCAGAAATACTGTAAAATGAAATTACTATTTTGAGGACGGACGAGTAAATTCTTGATAGCAAATAACCAAATAAATTTGCTTCGTTGTGTCTAAGGACCTTTTTAGAGTTACATCATACTTAGTTGATCATTAGGAAAGCTCATATTGGATATCTGTATCTTGGTGTAAATTTAATCTGATTTATGCATAAATTTAACCTGCTTTGACAGTCGCAATTTGTTGCTTAAGCAAGATGAATTGTATGTTTTCGATACCTCAGTGACATTAAATTACATGCGTTCGCATTAAAACTGATAGAATTGCACATTTGTTTCAATCTATTTAAAATCGCAAATAATTGTTTTTACAATCTTTCATGTAATCTGGTATCAAGTAAATTACATTCTACCATAATATCAAATTCTTGATATGAAGTTCTCAATATGAACGCAAGTCTTCTGAACATACAGATGTATCAAGTCTGTATTTGCTGCCCTCAAAAAAAAAAAAAGTCTGTATTTGCTGCCTGCCAACTTTTACTATCTTTGTCTTTTCTGTTTTGTTTCTCTTTTAGCTCTATCTCCATTTAGTCGTTGCTCTTGTGTACTTCCCACGGAGAGGAGTATAAGCAGAAAAGACTTCCCAGTAACATTTCCTATGCTGTAATAGTCTGTTTTCGACTATTGACATTTTCATTCAGTGACGGAGTAAATTTTTTCATTTTAGTACTTATTTTCTCTGCCTGAAGAAATACATTTAGTAAGCTGTAGCAGGATAGATAAATAGGTCTTTTCCCTATATGAATAGCGTAATATTTAGTATATTGAGTTAATATTCTCTGTCACTCTTTGTAATGCTTTGGTTTCTTGTAGTGCTTTTTCTGGAAAAAAACTAAAAGATACATTCTTACGTGCATTTATCTTAGTTTCCATTGTAGCCATTTCAAGACTGATGATATTGTTGTTGGCACTGTCCAATTTGCTTTTACACTTCCCTATTTACAATCCTAGCCTGTTTTCTTTCCAGCTTCAAGATGAAGTACTCGCTTCAGATACAGAAAGATTGAGCATGACCCATTCTAATGTTAAGAAGGTATAGGACTTCATATTACTGTTTCCAGTTGCACTTCCAGAATCTTTTCTTTTGCCTTACATATTTTGAATCACAGCTTCAAAGGCATTTCCAAGCTGACACATATCCATGGATCCAACGGTTGAAGCAGCAGGAGTTGGTTATTCAGAGACGCCTTTTAAGGGTGATATTTTATCTCCATGTTTCCTGATACAAGATGCTGGTGACAATTCACTGTTCATACCTAACTACCTGTATATCTAATTATTATTGTTATTTCATGAACTGCTAAAAGTTTGTGAGAATAGTGGAGGCATTAGAGAATCGAGGCTACCGTATTCCGTTAACGAAGGAGGAAGCTGACTTATATGAAAGATTGGTTGCTATATTAAAGCGGGTTAGTTTTTCTCTATCCAGTGTTCCTACTTTTCTGCTGATTACGGGTTTTCATCAATTCTAGTATTCTGTTTGCAGCTAAAAGGACCCAATGCTGATCTATCTAAGAGAGTTAATACTCTTGTTTCGACATCACGTCTTCTGGCTAGCACTGGCGGTGCTGGTGGTCAAGTCTATATTCCTAATTCTGCCAAAGTTGATGAAAGGAGTGTTACGGAGCTTCTTGAGGTAGGGAATTGATGTTTATCCCTGAATTTGTTAGATAGTTGAGTTTTGTGTTCGTATGATATGTAACTGTATCACAGGTCTTGCAGCAACAAACCGAGGCTGTTGCCAAATTAGGTAATGTGTTGAAGAGGGATATCAGAGACTTGGAAATCATGCAATCAGAAGACACAGATATGGCTGAGGACAGCGTTGGGAGAAGATCACTGAGGATGTAAAACAGACGCAAGGTCTTTGTTTCTGTTGCTGATGATCAAAGGGAGATGCAGTCTCATACAAGGATCCAAGCCTCCCGTGTAGTTTCCGCAAGCAAATTTGATTCTGCATTCTTTTGAAAGCTAACTGTGTTCATGTAGTGGGGTGGGTACCGACGTGATGTTTCTGAAGGTCGTTTCTTCATCGCGCTAACTACATTTCGAGTGTAGTCCTCCAGGTGAAACTATAACCTCTAGCCGCTGAACTTGAGTAACTTGTACCCTGCAATGGTTGTATGATGTGGTCCTTAAACATGAGTGCAATGCTTGATATAAGATAGTTCCGGATGCTGTAGATCTGCATGTTTGTAGCCTAATTGGTTGATGAACAAGGCACGGATTGATAGAGTTCTAGTGAAGTACCGGCTGAGGTACCTTTGGTTGGTGTCGCACAGGGGCTATCACTGTGGTACAATAGGATGTATGTTCAACTGATTTTTCATTTGGTAGTGCAAGTTAAAGTTGATGTAACATGAAGATCGCCGACTTTATTGCATCCTTAATATCATATACTTGTTTTATCTTTTTCTTTTGTTGTATAAAACAAACCTTTGTAAATCTGTATATACTCGTTAGCTACATAAATGAATCGCAATTGAACTCAACATCTCCTTAACTACAGAATAAATAAGTGCTCGCCCACTCGGTCTCAGTGTATGCACCTCCCTGGCACCCTCCACGAGAACCCCTGCGCGTTCCCGGCGGCGACGCGCGCCCGGTACGTCTTCCAGTCCTCGAGCACGTTCTTGAGGTCGAAGAGCTTGTTGTGCAGCCCGACGCAGCAGTTGGCGTGCATGGTGGCGACCCTGCCCAGGTCCTTGCCGTGCTGGCAGAAGCCGCCGAAGACGGCCGTATCGAGGAACTGCACCCGAGCGCCGACGTGCGGCGGCACGCCCTCCTTGACGATCTTGTCGAACACGTACTGCTCGTGGTGCCCCGGGAACCGCGCCCGCGACGCTTGCCAGTGCTCGTAGAACGCCACCGTGGCGCGCGACGCCCGCACGTAGAGGAGGCCGCCGTTCGGGTAGTTCCCCGGCGAACTCGGGTCGCCGACGAAGAAGTCCGACGACATCACCACCTGCGCGTCCGCCGGGAGCCGCGGGAACGGGCTCCGGAACCACAGGATGTCCACGTCCTGTGCGGTAAAGTAAATTTAGTTGGTCTCATTTATATATCTTCTTTGTTGTAATTAACAAAATTAATATTTTGGAACACGAGAAATTATACCGTGAAGAGGAAGCTGTATCCGAGCTCGAGGATGGACTGCTGGAAGCGGTTGCGGCGCCACATCATCTCCAGGTAGTCGCCCTTCATGTACGTCTGCTCGGCGGCGAAGTCCATGCCGTCCACGCGGAACCAGTAGCAGAAGGGGTGCACGGCGCTGCACCGCTCGAACGCCTTGCCGTCCATGGTCACGATCAGCAGGTGCTGCGGAAGGTCCGCCGTGTCCTCGCCGTGCCGGAAGCTCTCCAGGAACAGGTCCAGGAACGACCCCGGCGCCGCCCACGCCTCGTTGATCGCCGTCATCAGGACCGTCTTGTCCGCATTCGCAGCTCGCCGGAGCAGGTCCGCCAGGTCCTGCTTGGGAGGGCTCTGCTGCTGCTGTTGAGGATGATTTAGGATAAGGGTTACTATATATATTTACATTTGTTGCGCAATGAATTAATCTCTGTACAATGGTGAATTCTGAAGCAAGAACTCTGATTGGCGACAGCTACTTTGTTCTTCTCTTATCATCCAGAAAGTGTTATTTGCCCATGTTAGTGTCTGGTATGCCTGCTTCCATTGACATTCATATTGACCCAATTCCAGGCTTGCAGCACATGGATGAATGTCACTCATGATGATAAAATAACTTTGGTAGAAAGAGGCTTAATGCTCGTTCAAGTTGATTGGTTGAAGTAACCAGATTCAGAGTTATGAAAATGTACTCGAGCTTGACACACAACACAATATACTCAGGATGATTTATAGGATAATAAAGGTTAATATATACATTTATTACATTTGTTGTGCAATGAATAAATCTATTGACAATGGCAAGAAACTCTGATTGACGATAGCTAGTTCCGTTCCTCTCTTATCATCCCAAAAGCTTTATTTGACTTTTTTTTTAAAAAAAATGGTGTTAGTTAGATCACATCAGTTAAAATGTTAAATACTATCATCAATCAGCTGCGCACAATGATCACTCACTAATATAATCATCCTATTAAAATAAAGTTGGTAGCTGCCCATGTTAGCTTCTGGTATGCCTGTGCACGTGAACATCCATACTGAACCCAGTTCTAGGCTTCCAGCACATGGATGAATGTTGTCATTCATGATGACGAAACAATTTTGATAGAAGGAGGCTTAGTGCTTGTTCAAGTTGATTGATTCAAGAAACCAGATTCACATTTCTGAAAATGTGCTCAATCTTGACACACGACAAATTAGGTATGATAATATTTTGTTACTAAGAATTAGGAGTACCAATACTTGTTTAGATGAAGTAAAATTGGCACCATCACTTAAAAAGTCCTTATGGACTGCAAATTTTTTTTGGGGTTTTAAAGGAAAGCTTGTGAACTGTGCTTAGATCATGACATGAAATGGAGATAGCTAAACGACGCCAATGCATAATGACCTGGTCGTGAAACGCTATGACTGTTCTCGATTTGTATGGCGTGTCATTGTGGCTTGTGTTCAGCAAGTTGCTAGTTTTGCCAACTAGGGGCTTGCTGGCCACACTGATCGAGACTAGACACGGGAATGTTGTTCGCGAACAAGTTGTGTCGACAATTGCAGCAGGACAAGAGGAGAATTGAGTATAGAGCGCAGAACTAACCTACAGATCAAAACTAGAAACACAAGGAACAAAAGAAACAGACGAAACAACAGAGCAAGACTGTCGACACGAACCTGCTTAGTTTCGGCGGCAGGCATCACGATCCCCTGCTTTTCCCGCTCCTCTGTTCCCGCGCCGCCTCTGCCACCATCGCCGCTATCTGCAGCCGCTTCCTTCTTCTCCGTGGCGACATGTTTTCCTTTCTCGGAACGCGCCTCCTCACCGGGAGCGGCGCTTCTGACGACGGCGGCCGTGTTGTTACCGTGCGTCCACCGCTGCTGCTGCTGCTGCGGCGTCCCGTTGGCGGCGCCGAGGTCGCGGCAGAGGGAGGTGTAGAGCAGGAAGAAGGCGGTGGCGAGCGCGGCGCCGAGGAGGAGCGAGGTGGCGGACCTCATGGCCGCCGGCCGGACGGGGAGGCGGGCAAGCAGGGGGCCGAACAAGTGGTGATCCTTCTGCGGCGGCGTCTTCGTCATCCCGGGGCTTGTGAGAGAGAAGACGCTGCTGCTATAAGGGAGCTGGGAAGGCTATGCCGTCACGTGCTTGCGCGAGGCAGCGGCCGTGGCGCGCGCATGTGCGGGAGAGCGAGCTGGGGAGGAAGGCAGCGGCGAGGGAAGCTTCAATAATTGAGTAGGGGGCGAGGTCGTCGGCTGCTGATTGTTCTGTTTGCTGGGCGGCTTGGGGAGGCCAGTTCCGAGTTGGGGGAGGGAGGATGCGTGTGGGAACGAACCATTCGCCGGCGGTTGGTGCGTCGTCTGCGTTGGCTTCTAGCTGCTCGCACTTGTTCGTTCGACGACCGCGTCAGCTCGCCTCTTTTCCGTTCGTTTCCAGCTCTGGGCTCTGGCCGGGGGAGGCAATGCTTGGCAAGTGGTCGCGGACACTACTACACTAGATGGCAGCTTCCAAGAGGTCAATTGGCCCTGAGGGCGGCACTGACTGATGCGTTGGCTTGATTCGTCCCAGGGCATCAAGCACTACCCAAATCACTTCTGTTGGGCAGTGCTTGATTCGTCCCCAAGAAGCTACAGCTATGGTTTTTACCGTCGAAGAAAAAAAAAAACTACTGCTATGGTTGCGTCGTGTTCCGTGATTAAGAAAGGGAATTTGGAGCACCCGGGCAAATCGACAGTCCGCAGCTCCAAATAGGATCTAAAATGTTTTACGAATCTAAGTAATAATAAAACAATATTCAATACTACATATTTATATTGTAGTGACAGTGTTAAGTTAAAAAAGGGGAAGTGCAAGGTTATAGTTGTGGCGATGGCAGATTGACCATCACCAACAACTCCAATTTTTGAGGTGTCATTAGTTTACAGCATGAAAATTACACCCTTCTGTTCATGCAAAAAAAAAAAAAAGGCAAAATTGTTTGTAACAAACTGAAAAAACGTGGCTTTGCCTACACCACATAAAAAAAAGTCGAATTTGACTGTAACGCACTACGATTCTAGGGGCTCTCCGTTTAATAATTTTTTTTATCTCAATAAATAGAACACATGAGGACTTGAAACTTGGCACAAATATGCATTGTTGCGTACTCTATCATTAAAAACAGAGCTAGATTTTTTCGATTGTCTGTATTGTTAGCTCATTGTTTAAATAATTAATTTGTCGAGCAAACCATCCAAACAATAGAAAAAAATCTAGCTCTATTTTCAATGTAGAGAATGCAATGATGTATATTTATGCCAAGTTTCAAGTTCTGACGTATTCTAAGTATTAAGATAAAAAATTGAAAATAATTGTTAAACGGTCATAATGTGTCACAGACAAAAGCCCCTAGAATCGTGTTTCCATGCAGGACTGGATGCAATAATGCACAATAGTACTGCTTGATGTGTTCAGAGTTACACAAGGTTTTTCCTTTCCTGATCGGAAAAAAAAAGATGTTTTGCTGTCCAGGTTGCGTTAATTGTTATATGTTGCTCTTTATGTCGATGAAACATTTTTTCCTGGTCTGTCAAGCATGACTTCTTTGGTCCCTTCTTTCCAGTTATGCCATTATTTTCTGAATAGGCTCGATATTACCATCGCATTTGAGTACATGTGATGGCAAGTTATATGCCTAAACAATTGCACCTATAATGCAACTATACGTTTTTCTTATGCCCAATATATGTAACTGCAAATTAAAGAGAGGTTCAGAAGGAAATTGCTGGAAAGATATATCTTTTCACTACATGTCAGGAATTGGCCGTGACCTTTTATTTCATCACATATATCAGAATCTAACAATGAAGTACCTTTCTCTGTGAAATATTGCAAAATGCTTCATATAGCCAATCTATTGTTGCTACTCATTCCGTCCCACAATATAAATATTTCTAGGCTTGGTCAAAGTCAATCTCTCTCAAATTTGACTGTTAATATCTATAAAAATAAAATGTTTCAAATATGATGAGCAACAAATTATGATAATTGGTTTCATAATGAATCTAACAATATAATTCATATTTAATAAAAAATTATGATTTTTATTTTATTGATAGTCAAAGTTAAAACGATTGACTTTGATCAAAGCTAGAAATACTTATATTCTGGACAGAGGCAGTACCAATCATTCCCGCAGCAATGCATGGGGTACCAGCTAGTATGTATGAAGTGTCTATAGTAGTAAACACATAATAAAATGCTTCTTGACACGTTATTCATAATGTTAAAGTCAAGAGTGAGTTAAAATAATTAAATATCTCATTCCAGTTTGTAAGAGACAAAGAGGTGATGAGTTCAACTTCAGTGAATAGCGTTTAAATAAATCTTCCTAGCAGTATGTAGGCACGCATCTAACGACTCTACGAATCGTGTTGTGTCTTCTAGACACGCTTTTGAAATACGTCTGTACAGACACTTACACGGCCCGTGCGAAGACGCCTCGGACACGTTTTATGAAAACGTCTCTATATTCCACTAGCAATGCAATAAAAGTGTCTAGCCCATAAATAAAGCGTGTCCACAATGACTTTTTCTTGTAGTGAGTGTAGTAGACCCGTGGATTTGAAAAATAAAAAAGGCAATGGATTTGGGTCTATATATGATAAATATCATGTGGAGGGACTATTGCTTTTTCCTCCAATCCGATCTGGTAATTGAATTCGCATATCCCAACGGTTCGAAAAATGATAGCATTAATTTCCAAATTCATGGCCACATATTCAGAGACAGAGACAGTAATGATAGCGATTACAACAGGAAACACTACACGAAGTACTCGATTATGGATCTCAATAAACAGTAATATCTAAGACGTGCGGATGACCTCCAGGAAACCATAAAGAATTCCACCAAGTCAAAGTGTACCCGGTGAACTCAATAGATGCCATGCGTACCTTTTAACATTTTTCTCCTAAGATTAATTATGGCTACAAATAGTCCTGCGCTCACCTGATTGTGAAAACGAAGCCATGGACATTTTAGATGTACAAAAAATTATGATTTTTAGCTCATGGATCTGTCACACTCATTGTCTAAGATCATAAATGTAAAGATATGTATATGTTAATACCCTTTATTAAATCAGTAAGCATGTTTCAAGGATGACCAGTAGGTCAAAGGGAAAAGATTGCATTAGATTAAATCTAGGCGTTGACGTCATCATTGAACTCCATTACATTGCTTTATGGTCCTCCTTGTTGTAGTTAAGGCCACGTAGGTCCGTGGCTAAGCAGTGGCGGAGCCAGGATTTAGACATAGGGGGGCCAAGTCGCTGTCGACGCCTCTCGAGAAAAGAAAAAGTGGCTAGCATTTTCTAGCATCGTGATAATAATCAAACATCCTTTCCCTTTGAAAAAAAATTATGCTGGCTGTTTATTAATTACCACCGACGTACAAAATAAAGGAACACATGACATTCGGCAATGCAACGATTACATCTCTACTAACTTGAACTGAGCTTTGTGTGGAACGGCTAAATCAGAATATTACAAATGACATCACCATTCACCAACAATTAGTCCGTCCCCCTACTTGATTAACCTAAATTCTAATGCAATTTGGAGATTAAGATGACCAGGTAGCTGGGACGAAACACGGCACATACCAACTTCAGGAGCTCGCAGTTTGCTGTTTGGCGGCCAGTGGTAGGGGTTCCCGTTCGATCGACTTGCGCAGGCTGGCGGCGGCGATGCCAATAACTGAGACTGAGAGCAGCAGAAACCGAAAATGATTGTGATGCTGAGCCGTTCCGAACGTGGAAGGATGGCTGGCGGCATGCCCGCTCATGCTTAATCATGTTTTTAGTACAGAAATTAAGAGTGGTTTTCTAAATAAAACTCGGATGTTAGGGGTGGCCAGGCCTCTCTGCTCGCCCCTGTCTCCATCACTGTAACTAGGTACACGTTCTTTTCATATATTATTGAAAATCAATACATTTTTTTTTGTGAATGAAAAATCAATACAGCTCAGCGGCATCTGCCTGCATCCATGCTATATGTATAGCCGATCCACAGCAAAGGATTATTTGAACATACTACAAATCTGTATAGATCAGTGGAAGCTGTAGCAATGACTAGGCATGCCATCATCCTTGTGTTACTCATCGCTTTCTCCTGCGCTGCCCTGCAAGCCCAAGCCGAAATCGAGGTATGTAGTTGCCAGAAGAAGCCAACATATACTGTTGCATGTTTACTTTCTCCCTCCGTAGAGCTATATATAGACTTCAATTGCTTGCGTTGTCTTTAATATGTGTGTATCTATCTATAATTAACAGTTGCATGACCACAAGCAGGATGAGGCTGCCCTTGAAGAAATAGACACCATGGGCGCCAGCGATGAGTGCCAATACACACTCGAGCTTAAGACGGGGAACAGGTTATCTGCCGGCACCTTCTCTTTGCTTCGCTTCGCATTTTCTAATGGTAGGGAACCTGCCATCACGAAATATATAGAGGCTCTCCTTAAGACAGGGAATCTCGACACCTTCGAGCTCAAAGACAAATGTCGGAAATGTCTGTGCAACCTCGAGATATACAGCGACTGGAAGCCCAAGATGTGGGTCTTCCCTGATTGGTACTGCGACTGGGTCTCCATCACGATCAAGGGGGAGGGACGCAAAACTTTCACTCACAAGTGGAAGGTGGACCAATGGCTCGGCCCAAAGGCTCGTAAATTATCGTTGAATGCTGACGACTGTGCGGATGTGTTAGCTGAGGAGACTTGTCGTGCATGATCCTTCTCTATAATCTAAGCTATATGTCGAGCGCGTGTGTTAATTACCTACATAAGTACATCATGCCCAGCTACTTGAGGCAATAAATAACGGCGATCACTCGGGTCGTTACCTCCTACATTATGATATGCCTTTCGTGTCATGGATGATATGTGTAACTAGCTGGCGACCAAGCGCGTTGCCGCGGGAGAGATTGGAAGCTAAGAACATTTTGAGTATCAATCTTTTACATAGACAGGTACTTTATTGTTAGGGACTGTCTACCTATAACCCAGGTGTTTCTGACCGGACCACCACCCGGGTGCTGAAGAAGGCCAGAGCACCCGAATTTTCATGACCAACAAAATCAGGTGCTGGGAAGGTTTCCAGCACCCGAATTTTGATCCTTAGATTTCATATCCAACGATCCAGAGAAATCACTACCATAAAAAAGACAATTGACAGTTTCAAAAATACAAATTCATGATTTTGAACCCAAATTTTTCCCAGATGATTTCAGCACAAACAGATAAAAATGTACAGATTTATGGTGGCACAAGAGCTTCAGCACACAAATAGTGATTTACATAAAAACTTGTATCACTTTTTTTAACAGCATATTGTTACAAATGATTCATAATACAAAAATGAATTACTTGCCGCATTACTAACTGCATTACATAGTAGGCTGAAATGAAACATTGAATCAAAGAAAACATTTGAAGAGGACAATTTGAGCTGGGAATAACTAAATACAAATTCCCCTTAGTATTTATCCAAGAACCAAAAAGGGACCATACTCCAAAAAAAAATCTAATACCAACATTTTAAGCAGAATGAAAACTACAAATATTATTATTACATTCTAATACAGCTAAAATTACAGTCAGACTATCCTAAAATTACAACAAAGAAATAGTGTAATTTCTTTAAAACCAAACTGTAATTCTTTCTGGATCTGAAATCGCTACCAATTTCAGACCACGACATGCCGTTGCAGTTTTTCAGTCCTGCAAAAAGAGATGAGCTTCAAAAATAAAGCAGTGTCAAGGCACCCTGCTGCTGCGAAGATTGAGAGTGAACTAGTCAAGCAAAAGCTCAAGATTCAATGGCTTCATGCTCCTTCAGCAGACGGACTGGGCCAATCGAAAAAAGGGGCATAAGCATCTGCGCAAAATAGAAACACATTGACAGGAGACATGTCACACCGAAGAACTTGTATACACTAAACATAATCAGACTGCAACCACTAAACAAATCACATTCCTAAAAAATCAAACAGCACCAGCGAGGTTAGTAAAGCAACTACGGTTTCAAAACCACACCTCGATTCAGGAACACCGGTTGAAGATTCACACATACTAACGATAACATAATTCATACATATATGACCGAGAAGCAAATAGCCAGTGGAAACCAAAGAAGCAAGATAATATGAACTGAACATCAATCTGATCCAACATAACAATGTGTTGGCCAAACATCCACTCTCTGCACCTCACCTCTCCCACACAAACACACAAGAACAGCACGGGCAAGCAAAGAACACAGGTGAGAGCTCACACACACACACACACAATTTTGCAGCAGCTGAGCTGCCTTAAATGGAGCCTTGCTCCTTACCTTATAGTCAAGCACAAGTACATTAGTACAACTACTACAAGACCTTAACTATTGCTATGTTGAGACATGCTTCAACTTGCCCTCAAGCCATGCCTCTTAACTTCTATTCCTGCTCCAACAACATGCTACGGCAGCAGCTACTACTATATCACTGTATATTTGGCGCCAAAAGAACAACTCCCAAAATACTCCCCCTAATCTTGAATTAGTGCAGCTGGATTATCAAAAATTCTCCCCCTAATTCTGCTGCACCTTCTTCCTCACGCTGGCCATGCCAATCTTGGAGCAGAGCTCCTTGAAACGCACGCACCCAAGAGACTTGGTGAGGATGTCCGCGAGCTGGTTGCCGGTGTCAACAAACTCGAGGACGATCTGGCCTCCATCAACGCAGTCACGGATGAAGTGGTAGAGCACATCGATGTGCTTGCTGCGGTCATGGAGGACAGGATTCTTGCAAAGGGCGATGACGGATTTGTTGTCCACCATCAATCTCGGTGCCGGCAGCTCTCCGCCGATGAGCTCGCCCAGCAACCGATTGAGCCACACGCCCTGGCAGGCAGCGGTGGCGGCGGCGATGTACTCCGCCTCACAAGTCGAGAGCGCCACCACCCTCTGCTTCTGCGACTGCCAGGAAATGGGGCTGTGGCCGAGGGAGAAGAGCACGCCACTCGTGCTCTTGCGATCATCAATGTCACCGGCCATGTCGCTGTCGCTGTAGCCCACCAGCGCCAGCACCTCGTCGTCGTCCTTCTTGTACACGATCCCCTGCTCCTTCGTCCCCGCGACGTAGCGCAGGATCCGCTTGACGGCGGCGAGGTGATCCTCCCTTGGATCCTCCATGAAGCGGCTCACATAGCCCACCGCGAAAGCGATGTCCGGCCGCGTGTGGATGAGATAGCGCAGTCCGCCGACGATGCTTCTGTACCGCGTAGCATCCACAGCCACCGCCATGCTCTGCTTCGACAGCTCGAGCCGCTCCTCCATGGGCGACTGCGCCGGATTGCAATCGGCCAGCCCGCCCTTCTCCACCAATTTCTGCGCGTACGCGCTCTGGCAGAGCTTGATGCCGCCATCGCCTTGCTCCACTTCAATCCCCAAGTAATAGCACAGCAATCCAAGATCGCTCATGCTGAACATGGAGGTCATCTGCTTCTTGAACTCGTCGATGTCGCGCTGCTCTGCCCCGGTGATGATCAAATCATCAACGTGTCGCCGACAATCAGCGACCCGTGCCGAGCCCGTCGTGTGTACAGCGCATGCTCGTTGGCGCACTTGGCGAAGCCGAGCTTCTTCAAGCTCGCGTCGAGCTTGATGTTCCAGGCTCGCGGCGCCTGCCGCAGCCCGTACAGGGCCTTGCGCAGGCGCAGCACCTTCCGCTCCTGGTGCTCGACGACGAACGCCGACGGCTGCTGCACGAACACCTCCTCCGTCAGCTCACCGTTGAGGAACGCTGACTTCACGTCCATGTGATGGACTCGCTAGCCCTTCTTCGCCGCCAGCGCGAGCACGAGTCTCACAGACTCCATGCACGCGACAGGAGCAAACACCTCCTCGAAGTCAATCCCCTCGCGCTGCACGTAGCGTTTGGCTACCAACCTCGCCTTGTGCTTCACCAGCCCGCCATTGGCATCACGCTTCACCTTAAACACCCACTTGAGCCCAATCGGCCGGCAGTGAGCCGGCGGATCGACAAGCTCCCAGGTGCGATTTTCCTCAATCGAGCGCATCTCCTCGAGCATCGCCTTGCGCCAGCTCGGATCACGTTCAGCCGCTGCGAACGAGTTCGGCTCCTCGGCCGTCACCATCAGCAGCTGCTGATTCCCAACAATCCGCGCCGCCTCGCCCGAAATTTGGCCGCCGCCGACCATATCATCAATCGCCCTGAACCGGAGAGGCTCACCGTCGTACGCCGCATCAAGATTTGGCGACGGACGTGGCGGAGGTGACACGAATTGGGGCGAATTTGGCCCCGCCGCCGCAGGAACAGGGGATTCCCCTGCTCCGGGAACAGGGGATTCCGCCGCCGCTTCCGCTCCTACGTCAATTGCCGGCAGGACCGGCTCTTCCTCCTCATCATCCATCGCCTGATCGACGGCACCAGAACCCGCCATCTCCTCGTGGTGAGTGACGAACTCGAAGTGGAACGAGCTCCTCGAACTCGGTCCCGCCTCCGCCGCGCCATGGCCCGCCGTCCAGTCCCAGTTCGCCGCTTCGTCAAAGACGACATCGCAGGGAGATGTGCAGCTTCTTGCCCACCGGATCGTAGAGCCGGTACGCCTTGCTGCCGTGCTCGTAGCCGAGGAAGACCATCCGCGTGCTTCGATCCTCGAGCTTGCTCAGGTGCGGCTTCACCGTCTTCACGTGCGCCACGCACCCGAACGTCCTGAGGAAGGAGACGTCCGGCTTGCGACCGTGCCACGCCTCGAATGGCGTCTTCCCCGCCACGCTCTTCGTCGGCGCACGGTTCAGGATGAACAACGCTGTGCTCACGGCCTCGCCCCAGTACGTCGCGGGCACACCTCTCGCCTTCCTCATGCTCCTCGCCTTCTCGACCACCGTCTGGTTTCGCCTCTCCACGACGCCGTTTTGTTGTGGTGAGTACGACGCCGTGAGGTGCCGGTCAACTCCCTTCTCGGCGCAGTAGCGGTCGAATTCCACCGAGGTGAACTCGCCGCCGCGATCGGCCCTCAGCATGCGCAGCTTCCTTCCAGTCTCGGCCTCGACGCGCGCCTGGAACTCCATGATGGCTCGTGGAGCCTCGTCCTTGCTCGACAGCAGCCTAAGCCACATGTACCGGCTGCAGTCGTCCACCAGCAGGAGGAAGTGCGCCGCCCGCCGTGCGTCGCCGGTGCAATTGGACCGCACAGGTCACCGTGCACGAGATCAAGGAGACCCTCGGCACGATACTTGGCCTTCCGCGGAAAGGACTAGCGCCTCTGCTTGCCGGCGAGGCAGCTGTCACACAGCTCTCCGGTATGCTCGATCTTGGGGAGGCCGCGAACCATGTCCAGCCGCCCGAGCCGCGCCAGCGCGTCGAAGCCGATGTGGCCGAAACGCCCATGCCAGAGCCATGCGTCGTCATCCTTCCTCGCCGCCAGGCACACCGGCTGCGTCACCTCCAGCTTGACGGTGTACAGGCGGTTCTTGCTTCGCTGCACCTTCACCAGCAGCTTGCGCTCGCGGTCACGGATGCGGAGCACACCGTCCTGTATCAGCACTTGGCACCCGCGCTCGTCGAGCTGGCCCAAGCTCACGATGTTGCTTCTCAGGCGCGGGATGAAGTAGACGTCTGTCAGCGCGCGGTGCTCGCCGTTCTGGCACCGGAACACCAGGCGGTCGTTAGCCTCATCGTCAGTCCCGGACTCGACGGCGACCCACAGCCCGCGCGCTTGGAGCATCACCATCATCATCACCGCTCAGTCGGAGTAGTTGGTGCGCGTGAACATGGGGTAGGTGGTGGAGCCGCCGATCTTGTGCACCGTCTTGTGGATCACCACCGGGCGCGACCCCAGTCGATCCCGGCGCCCGCGCCGCTCGCTGCGGCCACGACGCCCCGGCGACCTCTCCGGCGACCGCTCCGGCGTCCGCACCGGCGACCGCGCCGTCGAGCCCTCTGGCGTACCCACCATCTCCGGCACAGCAGGAGTCTAGCTCTCGATACCAAATGTTGGCCCAAACACAATGTTCTATCAGAGCCAAAAACGTCTCCATCTCAACATCACACCACCCCAACATCAGAACTAGGCAGAGTGTTCTAAAATTAACACCGGCCACATTCAACCAACCTTTCATTTTCATCATTAACAAACAAATTACAGACAGAGTATTCTTAAATCAGACTAAGGACATGGTCTAATTTCTTGAAAATTAAACTGTAGCTATTTGAGTAGTGATTAACCAGTTAAAATTAATCATGTCATTTGTAAGCGTGTGCTTGCTAACAATGATAAAACCGAAGCTTAAGAGATGCAAACTGTAGCAAATAAAAGCTCGTAGATGGTTAACTTGATGATTGCTAAAAAAATCTTTCTTGATGACATGTCACTCAAAAGATACAACAAAGGTTTCCATGAAAGAACAATTTTCTTGTAAGCAAGGAGGACAAGTATTAAGTTCAGAGTCAAATTAATGCTTATCAATCATGGAAGCAAATAAGAACAAAGGGCACGTGAAAGCACACTGACATACAGGAACCATGAAAGGTTTTTTCAAGCATTTCATTGAGGCATGATGTAAGAGACTAAGAGCTCAAGCTAAAAGGTTAATTACAAATAATCAGGAGCTGGCCAAAATTACTGATTTAGTGCCAATAAACAAACTTGAGTATAGGGCTATAGGCCCACTAAAAGGTTGAAGACAATGGCCTGTGCTACTTGCTCACGAAGTCTAGGTCCACAACTTGTTGCCTCTTGCTTCAGACTTGAAAATCAGAACTGAACAAAAATAACATATGAAGAATCTCAAGTCTAAAAATAAAGTTAACAAAAAAATGACAGGCAGACCCTGCTAAAATTACACCAATGTTAAGGTGTAATTTCCTCAGGTTGAAACTGTGACTTTTACATGGGCAATTGATTTACTAGAACATAGTTCATTCGTAACCAAAAAAAGAATACCAAAAAGAACATAAATACATTTAAATAAAAAAATTACAGAGACTCTGCTAAAAATTAGACCAATGCTAAGATGTAATTTCCTCTGATTGAAACTATGACTTTAACATGGCAACTAATTTACTAGATGATAGTTCATTTCTAACCAAATAATAACAAAAGAGCTAATTTACTAGAATAATTGGGAGAAGAAATCAAAGATACCTGGATGACTTTGAGAAAGGAGCAGATAAGATATCAGAAGTTGTTGTCCTATCGTAAACAGTTCCTGCAGGAACGAGCATTAGATAAAACAAACCCTAAATTAGAGAGCCAGCAAAACCCATTTATAGAAAAAGCATTAGGCCTGATCGAAAACCCATATAGAAAGGGGCCGATATAAAAGGAGATGGAAAAATCCTATCAAGAAAAGAGATACAGGAAAGAGCATAAATTCAGTTGCAGCACACAACAGAAATTCAGATCTGATGCACACAAGCATGCTGTATCACACAACCAACAGCAGTTTCAGTTGAAGAGCAGAAATTCAGGAGCATGAACAGAAATTCAGAAGCTTCTACGGTTCTACCACACAAGACACAAGTCAGATTTCAGTTCAACCCAGAATTCAGTTCACTTCAATGAAAATCAATGCAAACAAGTAAGAATTTCAGTTCACTTCAATCAAAGCAGACAAGTAAGAATTTCAGTTCACTTCAAATAACAGCTCTGAACATTTCGGATGCACACAAGTCAGATTTCAGTTCGAACCAGAATTTAATTCAGATTTATACAACATGTATAAGCAGTCAGTAGCAGGCAGGCAGCAGCACATCGAGTGTTTTTGGCACTTGCATGTTTGTCAAACTCAAACAGGCAAGCATGCAGTCGCGTATCATGCCATGGACGAATGGTAAACTGAACCACGCCATGGACAACCGGTTGGAGATGCAGGCAGGCAAGGCAGCGCAAACAAGCACATGCTGAAGTGCGACGCGAGCAGTGAACACAGCAGGCAGGCGGGTCTGACCTCAAGCGACGCAGGCGGATGCGAGCAGGCAGGCGGCCGCGAGCAGGCAAGCAGCGACGTCGGCACATGTCAGCTCGAGCCCGCGAAAAAGTCGACCTACAGAGATGCTGCCGCGACCAACACGAAGATCTGGAAAATTCCCCTCTTCTATCTCTCTGTCTCTTGCAAATCCGGCCAAAATCGTTGACCTACGACATTGCAAATCGTCACCGAGGACCAGCAGGAAAATGAAGAAGAAGCAAAATGTTGAATGGAAGCGACTCCAGGGTTAGAATCACAGCGCATCGCATCGACAGGAAGTAGAAGCAAGACGAAACAAAGCGACTAACCGGAGAATCGCCGGAGGATCGCCGGCAAATCGCCTCCAGCGACCGGGATGCCAAACCCTAGCGAAACAGTTCGAAATGAGGCTACGAAGTAAAGGGGAACGAACTGGAGCGTGAGGCAGGATCCAAAACGTGTGGGGAAGACGACGGCCCACATATCAGACAGACACAAACAGAAGCGGAAGCGCAGGCGGGATCCAATGGCGAGCAAAAGCAGAGCCAAAAGGCATCGGACGAACAGGAACTCGGGTGCTGGCGTGGCCAAAAACACCCGGGTGAGCTTTAGCTTTCCCGTATTGTTACGCAAAAACTCTGTCATCAAATAGATAGATTAGAAGGTATGCGACTAAACTAATGAAAGCAATCCTACGTTTGGAGCTACGTAAAGGCATAAAAACCAATCCGACACCTATTCATTTGTGTTTCCACCAGTCCATCAACATACTTTTCTACAAAGCCTGCACAACACACATTAGCACTTCTATCCCTAAATAAAATAAAGAAAATTTACGAAACTGTAGGATCAATAAATTTGTCATTCCAGACCTCACGTTTACAAAAAAAAAAGAGTAATCATAATTCTACAGTACAATTTAAATAGCTGGAACAGTGCTATGGTCACAGAAAACACTTCAAGGAAGATATTGCCAATAAAGAGTTTCCTTGGCGGAAAAAGTTAAACACTATATGTACAACAATTAATGCAAGCATCACTCTTTGGAAAACCAATGAAGAGGAAAGAGACGTGATGCTAATGGAGCAGACTTAAAGTGAACATGACTGAAGATATTATAAAACGATACATCATGAATTCATGGTAATCACCATCCTGATCTAAGATGGTATTTCTTCTGCTATGCCTATGAACATCAAGCTTCAAGGGCCATATAAATATCCACCAAATGCCTAATTTTTAGGACACATAATGATACTATTGTAATATTTATTTGCAGAATTGAGTTGCATGATGTCCATATGCGTCAATAAAAACGTGACAGCCCAATTCATAGCACAGAGTAAAAAAATATACATTTTTGAGCAGTTTCTGTACACAAAAATTACGTGAATGTAACAACACAAAATCTCATCATTTCATTTGAATTATCATGGATACATGTCACAATAGATAAGAAAACAAAACCGAAAAGGATCTTGTATTGTGACTGAAATGGTTTAGGCCTGTAACTTAAAGAATCACACATACTCGAATACAAATGGCCAAAATTTCTATATAAAAATTTACAGGCTGGAAAAAAATATGCTGCTTTTAGTTTTCAACATATGATGTGTCAAAATAATTACCTTCTATTGAAACTTTGCCATGAGCACTCGGCAGACAGATAATATGGAAGGCCCATGGTAGCATCTTTTTCATGAAAAATGAAATCGCAAATAGTACACCCTTCATCCTGACATCACAAATGGTACCATATTGACTCAACACATAAGAGATCCAGTACTCGAAAAGGAAACGTTGTTGATTGATGCATCAATGAGCATTGCTCTTTAAAAGTTATTGGCAATTACAATTTGTATAGTATCTTACCTCCATGTATGTTGTAAGAAAAACTGTTCATTCAGAACATAGTAATAAGTGGCAAAGACTCCCAATTGGCTGTGTGGAGTCTGCAGCAACTTCATTAGATACTCCTGGTCACCTGAAGATCGAGTTCCTGAAAGTATATTTAAGGTAAAAGTTATACATAGAAGAATAGGAGAAGTCAATATGACACTACCATCCAAAATCACAGAATAGAAGACATATCAGGCTAATCGTTGGAAGATACAAACACCACATATACAAATAACAGCATTATTTTGCACAATGTTTCATTTGATACATGCAATTTAATGAAAAATTCTAATAGTATTGTATGTAAAATGGCATGCATACATCAGCTCAAATATCAAGAACCATCTTGGCAGACGATTAGTGTCAAATAATGTAAATGTGAATGGTCTATCATCATCCAATGAAGTGCAGGAAATACATAGCACGTACCTTGCTTATTTTCCAGTCCAAGGAAATTCAGTAGAAATTGATCAGCTGCAGCATAACAATTTACATCACTGCCTAGGCAACCTTCAATTTGAGAGGGGAGTTACAATGCTAGGAAAAGGACAGTTCAATAAATTGATTCAGGTAAGAGGAAACCAACACAAAGAATGAAAAGAATGCACACCTTTGTTTGGGGTGAAAAGTAGCAGTCTGCTTCCAAACTATGTCAGAATCAGAATACTTTGTAATTCAGACTATGTTGGACTGTCCATTTTCTAGTAACACTTACACTGCATTGTTACGAATACCATTTTTTTATCTCAATGCTTCGTTGTGAAAACCTTTCCTTCTTGTCCTTTCAAAGCATGTTTAATCTACTAGTTCCTCCAAATATAATATGTCCAGATCACTACTACAATTATTCATATTCTTCATCTGCTCATATAGTTCATCTAAAACCTTGTAGATCTCCGGAGCTAGAGGGTTTGACCTGTCCCCAACCAGAAAAGGGGTGAACCCATTACCCAGATCAGCCCATGCTAACCCAGGTGCTTTTGTGACACCCAAGTCCCGCATCAGTTTTCTGACTGTTGCTAGTTCATTCCAGCAACCTGCAGCCGCATACATGTTTGCAATCAGGACATAGTGTCCAGCATTTTCGGTCCTCATCTCTAAGAGTTTCGTTGCCGACCTTTCACCAATAATTATGTTACCTCTCTCATTACAAGCTGCAACTAATGCTGCCCACATTGTGGATGTAGCAGGGAAGGGAGTCTGATTGAGAATTTCCTCCGCCTTTTCCAATAGTCCAGCACGTGCATATAGATCAACCATGCAAGAATAGTGCTCCATCTGGGGCTTTATACCATATGAACTGACCATCTTGTCAAAAAGCTCTTCTCCTTCACGCACAAGCCCAGAGTGGCTACAAGCAGAAAGTATCGTAACCATGATTATGTCATCTGGCATGATCCCACTATCAATCATCTGTCTGAAAATCCACAGGGCAACAGATCCTTTTCCTTGCATTCTGTATCCTGCTATCATTGAAGTGTAGGATATCATGTCACGGTCATCCATGGTATCAAAGACATTTTGTGCAACAAAAAGCCTCCCAGACTTGGAATACATATCTATCAGAGAGTTCCACAACAAGCGATACCCTTTAAACCTATGAAACACGGATACTTCAGAAAAAGTGCGGATACGTATTGGATACGCGACGGATACGGATACGGCACGGATACGCCTCGGATACGTATCCAGGAAGTATCCAATTAAAAATAAATAAACGAAAATCGGATACTTGGGCCAGTACGTATTGGGCTGATTTTGGCCCAACACTGGATACGTATGAGCCCAGCAGCAGCCCAATTAAGGCATATATGCCTCGCCTCCCTTCTCTCCAGACCTAGCCGCCACCCTTTCGGAGGTGTCCTCGCACGCCAGGGAGGAGGCGGAGCACGGCACGCCAGCGGTGGCGGTGGCGGCTGCAGCTGCAGCGAGGAGGCGGAGGCGCGGCGCGAGACAGAATCGACGGCGGCAGTTGCTGCGCGAGGTGGATGCGCAGCGCGAGACGGAGGCGACGGTGGCGGCTGCTAAGTGAGGCGGAGGCACGGCGTGAGGCGGAGGCGACGGCGGCAGCTGCTGCGGGCGGCGGAGGCGACGGCTGCTGCTGCTGCGTCAGGCGTAGGCGGCGCCGGCGGCTGCTGCTGCGGGCGGCGGAGGCGACGGCGGCTGCTGCTGCGTGAGGCGGAGGCGGCGCGTCGCGTGATGTCCCCGCCGCGCAGAGCATCCGAGCAGGGGAGGACCGGAGGAGGAGCACGACCAGCTACCCGCCAAGGTGAGCGCTTGCCCCTGTTTTCCTTTCCCCCATCCTGTTCAGTGTTCAGTCCGCCTCCTTTTCGTTTCATCTGGTTCTTATGGAACAATTTTGTGCACTTTGTTACATAAAGTGGATGCTGCAATGCAGTATGATATTCTGAGCAATATGTGCTGTTTACTTGCGCCCCTCAGTGTTCGTGAGACATGAATTTCTATTGAGTGGTTTACTGAATACTGCCCAACTGGACTTTCCTGCTTGTATTGAGTGGTTACTCAACCATTGAATCCTCGTGAATCGTAGTATGTAGTTTCTCTGCTGAGTTTGTATGATTGTAGTTATTGGCTGCTAAGCCATTATTATTTTGCATATTCACTATATTTATTTTCTTTAAAAATAATTCATAAGTATCCGCGTATCAGGTTGTTTGAGAAAACGCCGTATTGCCGTATCCGTATCCGCCGGATACTGATACACGTATCCGTATCCGTGCTGCGTAGGATCTTTAAACCCATGCTTAACAATGTGGGTGTGAAGCTCTCGCCCATGTTGCAGATTAGCAACACGGGCACAGAGTGCAAGATAAGTGACAACAGTAACATAATTAGGCTGCACATCTCTGTATACCATTTCGCGAAAACTCTCGACGCCTCTTATGCATCTCTGATAAGGCATAACCAGCTAACATCGTATTCCATGTCACAAGACCTGGGGACCTCAGCATTCTAAACAGCAAGTGAGCACGCTCCATATCCTTGCATCTGGCATACATCGTGATCACCGCATTGGTTACGCTCTCAATTCCATTGCAGTGCATGCGGATTGCAAACCCATGAATCTCCTTCCCAAGCCTCAACCATCCTGCCCGTGAGCAAGCGTTTGATCCAATAACCAAAGTCACGAAATCAACCCCCGCACCACCCTTCACCATCTCACGAATTAGCTCAGTTGCTGCCCTGTAATCGCGCATCTGAATGTAACCACCAGCAACCGTGTTCCATGTCACTGAGTTCACTTCGGCGCCCTCAGCTCGCATCCTGCGAAAGAGGTCCACAGCCTCCCTCCACTGCCCAGACGCCGCGTAGCCAGAGATCATTGAGTTCCACGACACCACGTCCCTCTGCCCCATTCCATCGAACACTCCGCGTGCGGCGACAAGGTCACGACACTTAGCGTACATGGACACCAGCGCGTTCTGGAAGAACAGATGACCGTCCATGCTTGCGTCGGCTGCACGTACGTGCACCGCTCGCCCAAGCGCAAGGTCCCGGGCCTCGGCACATGCGCGGAGGACGGAGGGGTACGTGAAGGCGTCCGGGAGCACCGCGGTCTCGGCCATTTCCTGGTACGCGGCGAGGGCGTGGCGCGGGAGGCCGTGGCTGAGGCAGGCGGAGATGAGAACATTGTAGGGCTGGGCGCATGTGGAGCCGGCGGCGAGGGAGGAGGCGGCGGGGAGTAGTGTGGGGTGGTGGGAGTAGAAGAAGAAGAAGAGGCGGGGCAAGAGGAGCGGGTGGCGGGAGAGGCCAAGGGATAGAGCGAGGGCGTGGAGCTGGAGGCCGACGTGGAGGTCGGGGCGGTGGAGCTGGAGGAGGGAGGCGACGGGGTGGAGGAGGAGGTGGGTGGCAGAAGCGGCGGGTGGGAGGTGGCGGCGGAGGCGGGAGAAGGCGAGGAGCGGAACGGGAAGGAGGCGGAGGGCGGAGAGGCTGGATAGGGACGAGAGGAGGGAATTGAGAGAGTCATCGCCGTCGGCAGCGGTCGTTGCCGGCGGCGGCCGTGGGGAGAGCGCCGCCGCGGCGGACATTTCCTGAGGCTTTGAACTCGCGGAAGTTGATGGACGGTGGTGATGTCCCCGCGTCACGGTTTTTTAGCGCTTCTCGTCTTCGTGCCATGTCAGGCATTCCAAAATTCAAAACTTTTAAAAAAATTTATTCGCAATTAGACTACTCGAGTTTACTGATAGAAAAGTGTTACCGTTAATGTATTTTATTTTCTATCTTAAACATATTGGAAGACAAAGCCAAAGGATGCACGACAAACGAAACTGAGCTTTTATAATTTACTAGTAAAAATGCACGTGCGCCACGCACGTGTCCGTCCAAATGACATGACTTGGCAGAACTTTAAAAGACATGACACATCATAAAAAAACACACTTCTGAGACATCGTTGCATTTAAGTACCATAACATCATTAACAGAACAAGCTCAAAAATATGATAAAATAACGACACTGTTTGAATTTAAAGACACTAATTGACTTTGAGACATAAAAGATATGACATGACACATAGTTCTTATTTATTGTCGGTAACGATAACGACCATGTTTATTTGAGAGTCTTCATTTTCATGCAACCTCAAAGCACATTCATATCTTTGATGGAAGGCCAGGTTGGAAAGTTGTCATGTAGATCGACATTATATATATACTACTTTCCGGAATATAAGTGGAAGGTGCGTCCAGTAAAATTTGCATCCTTAGAATATGATGAAGACCTTTACTAACCATAAAGGACGAATATATTATTACCATACTGCATTTCCTTTACATGCCGTACTGAAAAATGAAAATACCATAAAAATATTGAAGTACCCGCATTTTTGTGTTGAATAATATTCGCGCGTGCGTGTCGCACGTGCATCTTTACCAACTCCCTTGCAGCCATAATTGCCTGAAAACAAGAAGGCAATTTGCGTCGCCATGTGCTCAGCAGTAACTTAGAAATCTAATTCCAAAATAAAGTTGCTGTAGCACACGGCTCTCCCAGGTTACTATAGCACGTCCGGCACCGATTAGTTCCGAGGGTCAATTTGTTGACAATAAGAAAGCGTTGTGTTCTTTATACGTTTGGAACCGAGAATCAAACTCGGTAAAATCAACAAGTCTTCAAATCAATCCAAGTGTTAAATAAAATAGATTATTTTATCATTATTCAGTTATATCGGCATTTGATTCCAAGCACGGACAAGACCATCTAGTCGATGTCTTCCATGCTACTACCAGATACAGGTTCTTCAACATTAAGACGTTTCATAGCATAGGCGAGATCGTGCTCTACTCTAAGTTCGTTAATTTGACGGCTTCTCCGTGTTATGTAGTGGAACACAAGCAGCGTGGGTCGGTAGGATGCCATCCTCATTGCACTGCCATCCGTGTGTGTTCCTGAGCATCAAGCTCCAAATCTTCGTCCACGCAAAAATGATGCGACCTGTATCACAAAAGTGTCGAAAATCAATCCAAGTGTTTCAATTCGTGTATTCGTGTATAAATATAAACATTAAGGCATCAAAACCATGGCTATCACGTACACACGCAGAAGATGGATGAGGAAAGCATAATAAGCCGCCCAGTTACAACGACGCCTGGTCATGGGCGGCGGCAGCGTTGGCATGGCCATTCCTCTCTGGACGGTATGCTATGGGGACGTAGCTGCTAAATATGCACGGGAATGGAGAAAGAGGACTCTACACTGGTTTGTTGAAGTGAACGGGGCTGTATATATAAAAGGTTGATAGGTTTGGAAAGTTCCATATGAATGGAACATTATAATAGACCCGCAGGTTAACAAGGGAATGTGCATCAAATAAAATATAAACTTGGCATATTTATGCGGGGAAAAAAATCACGACCTGATTAAGGAATTCACGTGATTAAGGAAATGAATCACCAATTTGAAAAAAAATCATTCAGTCAGGTACATGATTCTGCCGCATATAGTTATGTTAGATTTATTTTCAATTCGGAAAGGCTGACAATAAAATATCATTCGCCAATTTATTTCCATATCGAAGTAAATATCCCATGTCTGCAACAAAATCAATTGAATGTATCTCCATGAATATTAATCTTGCATATACACGTTACCCCTCCCAATGCACTCTAATATGACATACATTTTCAGTGTCACACAGGCAACCGAACTTACAAAAAGACAGGAAGCACCAGCAAAATTAAGTCTTACAATCAGACATCAATAGTGTACAAATATACAATAATCAAGAGTCTAGGACATCCCTGTATACAATGTTCTTTGTGCTTTTCACCGCAGGGTCCAATAATTTATTGGGTTTGGCGAGGATCCTAGTTGTCTTTCGTGACACACCCCTGGACAACGCGACATAGAGCTGACCATGCGCAAACACAGGTTCAGGCAGATATACTCCGACGTGAGGGATGGTCTGTCCTTGAGCTTTGTTAATTGTCATTGCGAAGCTCAGACGCACAGGAAATTGTATTCTTTTGAACTTGAAGGGGAGCGTCAAATCCTCAGATGGCGAAAGAGGTATCCTCGGAATGAACACCCTCTTACCAGCATGCTGACCACCAACGATCTCCGCGTCAATGGCGTTGTTCTGAAAGCCCCTGACCACCAAGCGTGTGCCATTACACAGGCCATTATGCGGGTCTAGGTTGCGAAGCAAGATTAGAGGACAATTAATCTTGATCTTCAGCTCGTGAGGTGGCAGCCCATTCGGCGTAAGAGAGTTTAGAAAGTCAATTGGGTAATTATTGGTCTGGTCATCCTCCACAGAGTCAAAGCTGTAAAACACTTTGGAAGGGCCCGGAAACGTCTCAATCATCTTGGAGTTTAGTTTATCAACATACTCATTCTTCGTTGATAGGATAGCACGAGAACTCATGTAAGCGGCGTCACTAACATTTGCCAAGAGATCAGGGAAAATGTCTCCAACAAGGCGGTCAATCCCTTTCTCTTCATCGTACTCAATAACAATCTCCTCCGGAAGACGGATATAATCATCCCCAACTGACTCTTCAACTCCATCACCAACTCTGAGAAGATATTGTGAGAACTCTGGGTCTGACTGTGCACGCATGTTTTGAGTGAGCCTTATCTTGCGAATCCGGTCCCATATATAGCTCCTCTGCAGAGTGGCATTGGTGATCTGAGCTCTGGTTCCCCGCGGAACCACAGGAAGAACCTGTCTAAAATCTCCTCCAAACACCATAATCTTACCACCAAATGGTTCCTCGCAGCCCATGATGTCTTGCAAGGATCTATCCAGACACTCAATGGATTGTCTCTTTGTCATTGCAACTTCATCCCATATCAAGAGACGGGCTGAACGAAGGAGCTCAGCAGTACCACTCTGCTTTGTGAAGTTGCACATGCTTTCATCGCTGATTTTAATTGGTATCTTAAATCTGGAGTGTGCTGTCCGACCACCGGGCATAATAGATGCCGCTATCCCAGATGTAGCAGTAGCAACGGCTATGAAACCCATGGAACGTACAGTTGCGATCAAGGCCTTGTAGAGATACGTCTTTCCGGTTCCTCCGGGACCATCAACAAAAAACACCCGACCCTTTTCAGAATTCACATGATCCATGATCTCATCAAATCCTGCCCTCTGCTCAGCGTTTAGTGTCTGAACAATCTTCAAATGGTCTTCATCGAATCCGAGTGCATACTCCTCATTCAACTCCCTGTAGTGGTCCCTTTCTTTGCGCCCTGGAATAAAGAAAAATGAACACAATTAAAACTTGTGGTACAGAATTTTTTCTGGGAACACTGTAGCTAGCAAGCTTGGCAACAATTGATGTTTCAGAAGTAATATTTATATGTTGACATAGAAACAATATCAGTCCAGATCATTAAACATATATAAATCCATGCTCAGGTCAAATAACAGTTAACATATCCTTGATCAATTGTTTGTTTTGGCATGTATATATTGGCATAACAACTAACAACAGCCAGTCAAAAATATGGGCATGTCATGTCAGGAATATATCCTTGATCAGATCCTCAAAAGAGGAGCATTATCAGATTTCAACTCAATTCTCCTTATCAGACCTGCAATCTCTGTTGGCGAAAAATAGACTAATTGTTATCTAACAAAATCAAAATGAATCCTGCTAATACAAATTGAAATGCAAATTTTAGCATCAGGTATATGGCCTAGATATTAATTAGGCTGGGCAGTAGAAGGAGAACCGATGAAAAAAATGCTTGGTAATGATAGTATGTCGATATCTCATATTGGTAACATTTCAGTGCTATTTGCTACTATTGACCAAGTGGAGGAAACGAGGGAATGAAAAATGTATTGATCATGAGAAAGCTTGCAGGATGATTGACAGATAGAAATGCACTCTTAGTTCTTAACTAACAGATTGAAAGGTCATCTACATTTTATCAGGCGTATGTACAGAAAATAAAATTGAATAGAGCACATGTGAAACTGAAATTACATGTTATCTAACAAAATCAAATTGAATAGAGCACATGTGAAACAGAATGCATCAGGCGTATGTACAGAAAATAATTATGCTCGGCAATATCAGGAGTACCAATGAAAAAAAAAGATATAAGTATAGTTTGGTCAAGTCCATAGCTACAGGTCGTCTACTATTGATATTTGAAGGTTATATAACTATTCTGTTAATTGGACAGAACACATGGCAATCTGAAATGCAAATGTCAGTATCAGATATATGATAAGGATAAATTCAGGCTGGGCAATATGACGATAACACATAAAAAAAAGGTAAAGCTACTTGATAAAAACAGTGGTTTCATAACTGTGGTTTATTTGTAACAGTGGTTTCATCACCTATGGTCAGGTTTTATTATTAATCATCAGTTGGTAATCACATTAAGGCCAAACAGAGGTACATGTTACCAGAGGAGCTAATTTCAGTTTTTCATGTGGAGTGGGTACACAAAAGAGGGTTACAAATAAAAGTTTCAGTCTAAGTCTACAGATTGAGAGAAATGAGGTCACTTGACTGTATGTCGACATCCCAGATTTATAACAATCTCAAATTTTATCCATGACAAGAAAAGAAATCAAATGTAAGGAAACTCGATGACTGTGGGCAAAGCTTTACCTTTTTCGTCCAACTTGGGTAGGCCGAACCCATCCAGATCCTTGCCCATTGATTGAACACATCGCTCAATATCGAAAAGTACCCGCTGCTGCAGCTCATGGGGATCGGTAATTGTCCTCCGAAAGTCCTCAGAAAGTGAATCAAAATGCTTTTCCCATAGCTTGCGAATATTATTGGCCTCAGAAAAAACCATGATTATAGCAAACAACTGTCGGAAGGAGCTAGGCATTTTCCATACAGCACACTCTGTTAAGGTATCATCCAAATAAGAATCAGATAGAAGAAGTCCACCGCGGTCACATGCTTCTCGAAAGGTCTCACATGTTACTCCACCAACAGTTTTCAAACTATTGTAAGACGTAGCACCCCTCACATGGGTCAACAAAAGCCGAAGGTAGTACCGCTCCCCTTCAGATGGGCTTGCATGTACAAGACGGCCAATTTGAAATCGTTGTTTTCTCCATTCCCAACGCCTTTTTGATTTTTTCCAAGTATACCATTCGGGGAACTGTATGTACAACAATTTCCGCGCTCTGGGATCTGTCGCATTGGTCTTAAACCACTCGGTCAACATTGATCTCTGGTTCTTTGGGTCTTTGGCAACTTCATTCAAGTCAGAGGTTGAATTGAATGAAACCATGTGCATCCCCTCAAGATGAATCGATAGTTGTAAAACAGGAGGCCAGACATAGTAGAGAGGGAACCGATACAGCCTGTATGCAGCCTCTGACGGTGTTATACATCTTGCATCTCGGTACTGTTTGATTTCATTAACCACGGTATCTTCATTCTCTGACTTGTCGACCGAGAAAGATGCACGATCATGCCCTTTGTAGATGTATTTGTACAGGTACTTGACGGACTTGACGCTGCAGGAGATCTCCACATTGATGTGACAATTGTATCGCATAAGTAGGGTGGGGTTGTAGGGAACAACCCATCGATTGTCCAACGTGCCGTTTCTGACCTCAACTTTCTGGCCATCATCCCGTCGCCTGTATATTGGGTACGAGTCTTTCCCCTGTTGTGTGGCTTCACAAAACTGGCGAGGGTAACGAAACCGACACTGTCCATCTATCATACATGGGCAATCCTTGTTGAGAACACCACAAGGGCCATGCATCATGTGTTTGCAAACAAGATCATGCAAAACCGGGTACTTCTTCTGGTCTGGGATTTCAGCTGATATTTTTCTGTCATACTCATCTGGACATTTTAGCTTACTCCCTTCTTTCATAATCAATAAGAAATGCTCATGTGGCAGACCCCTCTTTTGGAATTCCGTGACATGAGCATAGGCAGCAACCTCGCCAAAATGTTCTTTCTTAACCAAAAAATCCTCACAATCTCGCAGCTTCGCTTTGTACACTCGTGCCACAACTTCTGGACGGTCCTGTGGAGTCTGACCTGGCAATAGCTCCTGGATCACCTCAGGCCAATATGGATTGCATGTCATAGTTATGAAATAATCTGGCTTCCCGTAACGCTGCACTAAGGTCATTGCATCAAGGAACCTCCGCTGCACATCACGATCACAACCAGTCATGGACCTAGGTAGGATAATTCTTTTGCCAGTCAGTGATGCCCTTGCCTCCCCGGTTGCAAGAGTGTCGAGAACACCCTGTATGTTACATGATGAGTTAGTATATTATGTAACAGTAGTGCGCATATATTATGTACTTAAAAACTAAAGGGAAAGTTGCAACAGTAGTGCGCTGGACATCAGCCAAAATCAATTAAATATATTAAGAGTTCAACCATATATCCTTGGTCAGGTCACACACAGATGAAAAGAAAAGAAATCAGCATTCTGATGATCTCTTCATGTACATTAAGCAGCACCAGGTTAGATAGCTAGATAGGTTAATAGCTATTTAAGTATGAAGCATACAGGGTGTACCCAATATACATTGGTCAGGTCACACACAGATGAACATTAACAAATAACAGATTCCAAATAGACTTAAAGCACTTGTTATCTAAAAAAATAAAATTGATTAGAGCTGCATTTTTGTACAGAGAACATGTGAAACTGAGATGCAAAATGTAACATCAGGTATATATACAGATACTATATTAGATTGGGCAATATAAACATAAGTCCATAGCGACAGGTCGTATGGTAACAATATATGTCCATAGCGACAGGTGTGTATAACATAATAAAAGCATACATAGCATATGGTTCCTTGATTACACACAAATAATATTGACCATCTATCGTATTTTTTTTCTTTAAGCATGTCGAAAAAAAAGAAATCAGCATTCTGATGATCTTCATGTACATTAAGCAGCGCCAGGTTAGATAGCTAGATAGGTTAATAGCTAGATAGGTTAATAGCTATTTAAGTATGAAGCAGACAAGCATGTGTTTAACAGGATACATGGGAAGGTTAAAAATAACAGTCTGCTGCCCATCCCCTTTATCAGTAGCCTCAAATTTGCAAATGTGAATACCTGATATAGGTCGGCGCGAATAATCTTCTGGTGTGCAGGGAGAGAGTACCAGTTAAGACGCATAGACTCAACTTTAATGTACATATCTACGAGCCACTGCTGCAAGAGTCGTCCACCGTGAAACAATACATTGAACTCCCCACGTCTGATTTGAAGCTTGTAAGCATAATACTCTCTGGCGCTCACATACTTCTTATTTGATTCTGGATCACTACCTGGACAGTAGTAGATAGACCAGTTAGTTGTAAGCACTATTAGGCACTGATCATATATATGAGTCTGTATTACAGATAAGGCTAAATAAATTTATTATTATATCAACCTTGTCCTCCAGTGCGATCATCTGCTTCGGCTTCGTCGTCTATGTCCATCGCGGATGGGAAATCTTCATGCGGGTCTACCATGTCAACACAAAAGGAACACCGATTAGTCGATTAGTTGAATAAACATAAATGATAAGTTTTTAGGACATTTATATATATATTTTGTAACATGCAGTGCGACACACCTTCAATCTTAGCTTTCTTTTTGCCCGTCTTTTTTTTCTTTTCAGTTTCCTGATACAATATCCCTTCATTCCAGCCTGCCTCACCGCCAGGAAAAAACAAAGGATACGCTAGAGGATCATAGCACCCATAGTAAGCCTTAATATAAACTGGTCGATCCGATACTCCAAAGACCATAACACTCCTCTCAAACATTTTCTTGGGGTCACTACCTTCCAACCATATCGCTGAAACCTGAGAAGCAGTCGGAGCATTGTATCTCCTCTGGTCCACGTCAATCTTAGTGTCGAGTTCGATTCTATACTCATCAAGGTTTGGCTTGGAACCCAGACTCCTGAATGTCCCAACATACGGATTCCCTTCCAAAATACGTACAATCTGCTTTATTAACCCAAGATCCAGGTGTGGCGATCGCTTCACCCTATGTCCAAAATCATCTTCATTGTCATAAAAGTACAACTGCATATTTCTAGCAGAATAGTTTCCGTGCGACAACTGATCTAGGCGGTGATATATCTGACCCTGGATCCTAAATGTATAGATCCCAGTTCCTGCTGCGGTAGCATATCGTCGGTCCAGTTTGACACCCATGCTAGTGAATGAAAAATGAGAGTTGAAGTAACGGATATTCTTCCTGAACCACTTTGCATCTCTGTCTGACTGGCTTGTGTAAAGTCTTCTCAGCTCTGAGGGCACCTCGGGATTATGAATACGAACCATTCCCTCCCTACAACAGAATGCCGCTCCTTCACCAGGGAACCTCTTAGCGCCACAGTGTTCACAGTCCTTTGCTTTACCCAAAACGTGATGTTTTGTTGGGAGATTGTGATAAACATAGTCATACGGATCGGGTCTGCATTCAGCACCTCCATCTTGCCCATTAACTCGATATGACTTGTATTGCACGTCTAGCAAAGGAAAACACGAAACGACTCAATTAAAACAACAATACAAGAGCCAATTCAAATTTAACCTAAAGGTACTGTATATACCAGGTCGGACGAAAACCCGTCCCTCGTCATCAGCAAAAGGATCATCGATGTTGTCATCTATCGGCTTATGAGTCTCCAAGTTCTCCTCATCTGTGTTTCATATACAAAACAAAAGTGATCAGGTTCTCTTTGTTTATTTACATGAGAACAAAGAAAAGAACATTTTTATTTACCGAATCCCGGGCGTTGTGATGCATCCGGATCCCAAATACCAGAATCATGAGTATGGTCGCCCATCGGCAACGTAGGATTTGTCTTTACCGACGGTCCAACTGTAAACAAAGAGACATCTTGTATTATACGAATGTTGAACCCTTTATTGCTATTCTGAAATTTACATACAGCAACATACCACTTGGTTGCGTCGCATTTCGAATTCGGTATTGACGCTGAAACCCAATGTTCTTGTCGTTAGAAGCAATATCAGACGTGTCCTTTTGACGCTTTCGGTATCGTTGGCTGGCAGCGCGCCACTGGGATCTTTTCAATTCCTCCGGCGTACATGTTTCTGCAGCAAAAAACAAACCAAAAATATTATTCCCTGCAACACATTATTCCTCCGGAGTTATATGTATCATTACCTTGAGTTGTTACTTCAGGTTTACGCTTACGGCAGCGTTGAGTATTTTTTTGGATTCCACCACTTTCATCGTGGTCAGCAGTAACACACTCCATTACATTGGAATTTGGTATTCCAATAGCTGATTGTGAGCACCAACCCTTGCTCCTATGAAGCCAGCTTTCATCGTCACCATCAAGAGATGCGAGGTCAGAATTTTTCAATATGGAAACACTACCGGTTTCGGGTCCGATTGTGGACCTCTGATCTTGTTTACAGCCTACATCAACATCAGGGCTATCAACTATTAGTACATTGTAATATACTTAAAAGTGCATCGACGCAAGACAGCAAAGTCATAATGAAAATACATAAAGACGGTGTAGCTCCAGCAGCTCCAATAATTCCGGAAACACCTGTAAAAATACACAACAGAAACAATATTTAAGTAGTAATAACAATCATATCAGGTTCTCAGACCATATTCACAAAACTGTGCCCATTATGATAGCAAGAAGATGCTGCACCTGTAGGGTTTGTTACCATATTGTAACTTTGATTATTCCTCGAGGCAGTTTCAACACTGGTAAGTAAACTCAAGTCCTGGTTCGTAATAGCAGATAGTGGACAGGTATCTGCTAAAACACAGCATCGATTATAAAAAACCGTGTTAGGGACTGAATATTTCCACAAGCAATATATAGGAAGATCATGGCCAACGCACCTATACGTAGTGCGACGGGCGTCGGTATCTGGGCATCTTTTGAAACCGGGCTCAAAATTTCACCTATTAACCAAAATTTAACAAGAAACAACAAAGATCCCTGTAAACTGATACTACGTGAGACCTGAACTTTGCAGGACACAATAACCTTAATTTTGTCACCTCTAATTTTTTTTGTTGGCGTACTTGAGATGAGCCTGGCATCATTTGCAACTTGCATTGTTATATCTTCTCCAAAACCTTCACAGTTGAAATTAATCAATCAAAACATCAGAAAGGAACAATATAAAAGGAACAATATATACGACTATCAACTTTGTGAGGTACAAGTTCCTTACGGCGTTTACTTCTCCCCTGTTTGGTTTGACAGGTATCCACTCTCGTGTTAATGTTCTCCATCTGCTCATTTTCCTTGCCACCTGGATGAAATATGTGCAATAATTGGTTAATATCGGTTGTACATTCACCAAGAGAAGCGGACATTAGATACTGCTGAAACATACCTGCGCCTTTGTCAACAATTTCCGTGGCGGCCTTTTGGCGCTCACGGTAACGCTTGGAACGTTCTCTACTCAGTGCCCGTATCTCCTCTGGACAGAAATACAAAAAAGTTTTCATCTGAATGAAATCAGCTGTTAAGCAGCATTTTAAATGTACGAAACGATTGGGCTGTACCTGCTCGATTGTCATCAGATTTCTTACGCATTGTCACCGTCGGCAATAGCTCCAAGCGCACACCTTCCCCGGCGAGGCGGCGGCCGCCTTCTCCGGCGAGCCCTCGATGCGCAGGACCTGCTCCGGCGTGGCGGCCCCTCGCTGCGGCGAGGCGGCGGATGCCTTCTCCGGCGTGGCAACTGCTTCAAGGTGACCTACTGCAGGTTCTGCAAGGACGAGTTCGCGAGGCCGTGCGGGGACCTCGAGGAGCGGGCGGGGATGATGCGCGAGGACTGCCACACCGATGGCTGAGGCCGCCGTGGGAGAAGAAGCCGGCGGATCAGCCTGAGCGAGGATGATGCGCGAGGACTGCCACCAAGAAGCAGGCTGCTGCTGCTCCAACGCCGCCGGCGCCGCGGAAGGCTCCGGTGTTCCCGTGCCCGGCGCAGTGCCCCGAGTGCGGCAAGCGGTACGCGTCCAACGTGTCCGTCGGCAAGTGCTTCTACTCACGACCTTCTCCTGCGAGGTAGACTCCGACGAGGTGGTCTCCGACCTTCTCTGGCGGCGGCTGCGGCAACGTATGTACCGCAGCTACGGGAATTGAATCGGAATTGCAATCAAACGATACAATCACGGCGACAACTACGCAGCAGAGAAGGATTGCAATCGGAATTGCGGCAGGAGGTCAATTACCGTAGGTGCAAAAAGTAATTAGCGCGTCATACAATTTGCAAGGGAAAAGCTCCTGGCGTCACGCGATGATGGTTGGGCCCGCACTCCTCATTAGATACGGCAGGATCGTAGGGTATTTCCTTTGGGTTACCATTTAGATCAACGGTAGATATACATTTGGGTAGAGTCTGGCAAGTTAAAAATGTTTTTGTCCCAACTGGTTCTTTAAGGGTTTAGATTGACGTTCTTACTTCTCAATACACATTTTTCTCTTCTCAATACACATCTATCTCTATCCCTCTCTTTCTCATTTTATGCGCACCTACATCTACCGATTTTTCTTAATCTTCGTGTCAACGTCAATTAAATCGAGACGGAGGGAGTAAAAGAATACATTTTGTCAATTTTGACTCAAAAATTCATTTTTATTTATGTTTAGAAGACAAATTTTAAGGTCAAGTGATAACAAAAACTATGCCAAATCAAATTATTCCTTATAAAATTAATCAAGATTAAGTTTTATCAATTTTGACTTCCGGCATTCATTTTTTTTTTACATGGCAAAGTAACATTTGAATCTTAGTGGGAATTTTTTCTAGGTCAAATCATTCGATGTTTGCATCTTAGTGGGAGATTAGTGTTCTAGTTCTCCGCGGTGAGCAGCAGTAGCACTACCCCTTCGTTACCTCTTGGACCTTGCCTTTTGTCGTTGGTCTGGCTTTAGCCACCAAATTATTTTCATACTAGTTGATATCCCGCGCGTTGCCGCGGGCGAGCCAGTTATTTTGTTGATAGGCAACGCTACCATTTTTTTAATTTATAGGCAACGCACGGTCGTTGACGTGTTTAGACGCTGAGCTGAAACGAAATAATGGCATACATTTATGTCATTTTCTATGCACCACTATTTCAGAAGCTTTGCCGATCATAAGGAGTATCACAATGCCTCGAGGAGCAATGCGTAATACATGTTGCTTCTGTTAGAGATGGACAAATGATCCAGTCAGTCAGCGTTTTAGCTCGTTCACTTTTATCTCAGACCAAATTTTTTTATTGTTACAGACTACAAAATATACCCACAGAATTATAAGAGTTTGTCTAAACCTCAGTCGAGTGTTTTCTGCCTTCTCAACACTCGCTTTTTTGTGCCGAGGCAGCAAGCATTTTCTGCAACTCCGGCGGGGCGAGGTCCCATCTCCGGCGAGATTAATCTTCTTCCCCGACTCCGGCGGCACTCTGGCGAGATTAGCGAGCGAGAGGGTCGAGGTTAGTGTTCTGGGTTGGGGTTAGGGTTCGGGGTTGGGGGAGCTCACCGGTGTCGCCGGACCTAGAAAGAGGGCTCGGGGGAGGGAGGCTAGCCCGGCGGTGGTGGCGGGAGAGATGGCAGAGGCGGAGGCGGCGGGGGCGCCGCCCGGAGCGGGCGGCGGGAGAAGATGGTTGGGCCAGGGTTGGGGCGGGGGGACGACGGTGGCGGCGGTGAGAGGCGGCGGGAGGAGGGGGTAGGTAGGCGGCTGCCTCGCCGGGCTAGGCAGGGGCGGTGGCACGTTGTGGCGGTGGTAGGGGCAGGGAGGTTACAGGAAGAAGAAGGAAGGAGACCCGGCTGGAGGTTGAAGATGAAGTCCCATCCCTTGGATCCTAATCCGATGGCTGCAAATTCGAGTGTAGAAAGGCCTATTTTCACTTATTTTTTTTGGACCAAATTCACAAAAACACTCGAGTGTATAAATCTGGTAAAGCGCTTGAGTGTAATATAGTCGATCCCAATTATAAAGCTTGCGTGTCCAGGAACAAATAATATATTTCCTCTAACATAAAATCAATTCACGAATCACTACTGCATGCAGATCAACAGGTCCAAAGGCTAGCGACACCAATGGCTGCATCACTTTTGTCCAGTGCCCACGCCTCTCTTGATTCCTGCAGCATCAAAGCCAGTATTAACTGTTTATCATACACAAAAGTTGAACATCATGGTACATAAAGACGGTACTTGCCAAAATTGATTTATAGGAGATGGATGAGGGGTCAAACTGCTCAAAGCAGTTTCAATAATTTCAGAACTGCTGAATGGCTACTTGCCAGGGTTATCATGGGATGCTTTCATCAAAATGAAAAAGAAATAAGAAGTCCGCTTAAGAAAAATACTATCATGGGTAAACAACTTTAAAATTAAAACAAAGTACGGGTAGATCAGGTAACGAAGATGAGCTGCAAGTTATATTGAAGGAATTTAATATAACAGCAATCTGTAGTACGATAAGAATTAATTAGCATTATATTTCTAGGGCAACCTTCAAACTGGAGGAGGACGTAAAACATACTCCACAAAAGAATTCTTTAAGGAAAAATATATATTGTAAAAAATCACCAATATCATTCTCTCATGAAGACGCATTCAGTCTATATTATATAAGGAGCAAAACGTGGCAACACCCAACAAAAGGTACGTGAAAGTACACTGATCCTTTTCAAGAAAGATTAGAATATATTCGTCGATGTAGGGGTCCCAGATTCTCTAGGGCAATTACAAAGCCAACTGGTAATGTAACACTGTATAGAAATCAAGCACGTATGTTGCAAAAGAAGTTTGATTATCATTGTCAATAAATGATAACACATGTATCAGAAAATAAGCTGTCTTCAAAGGCAAACTACTGAAAACATAGTCCTTGGGCATGCACACTATTATCATAACTGTAACGGTCATGGATGCTAAAAATAAACCCATGCATTGTCATAGCTGGGTACAAACAACTACTTCTGTTTGGTGCTGGGGAGTGGTGATTATCGATGTCTTCTGCCTGAGTAGCCAGATAATCAGATTTAATCAGAAACGAAAAGGGGAAAAACTTCATTATTTAACATTAGTAACATTGATTAAGATTAATAATATATTTCCCTTGGTAATTCTGGAATAAATCTCCAAAATTCTATCTTGGGACATGGAACCCAGATAAAATATCAGTGGGTCCCACTTGTGTGCAAAATTTGGTCGTCTTAGTTCAAGCTCATTTTGATCATATTTGAAAGGATTATTTTATTATTATTATTATTTGAATTCCTAAACACGATCACCAGAAATTTTTCTTGCTTTGCGCTAACAGCGCAATTAGGAGAGTGATTAGGGCGGGATGAAAATTTGGGGATGTTACAGCCCTCCCCCCTTCAGAAAATCTCGTCCCGAGATTTACAACGAGTTAGGAGGATATCGACGATGGAAACGCACAACAAGAATTGTGGAAAGGTTTGGACAGCAAAATTTTTGAATTAACTCCAAGGAGCAAGCAGATTTCAAATGGAAGGATTTCCCTATGAATTCGGATAAACAAAATTTGAACCAACTCATAGGAAATTGATCATGATACGAGGCCAATTGATCAAATGGTCGAAATCAACGGCAATGGTGGTCATTGAGCAACCAAAATTTGTCTCACTCTACGAAATTCCACAGATTTAATTCCAGGTCCGGACTGTCCGACATAGTACCGGATGCTCCGGCAGTTCCAGGCCCGGAGTATCCGGCAGTGTACCGGACTACCCGGCAGAGCTGACAGTTTGATTAAGTCTTAACTTGCGGAAGTTTTTAGCATTGCCTATTCACCCCCCCCCCCCAGGCAACTTTCAATTGGTATCAGAGCCAAGTACTCCGCATTGAAGGTTAACCGCTTGGAGAAATGATGGAAGCAACTCTGGTGATCCAAATAGCATAAGGAAGAAGAAGAGCAAGTCGAACAATGAGCCAAAGCCCATCGACTACAGCGAAGAAGAGGAAGTCATCCATACAAGCACTAGCTCAAGTGACAACTCCCATGACTTCGAGTATGAAAGGTCAAGTGGAAGCTCAAGCTCCGAGGATGAAGGATCATATACCTCCTCAAGTCGAAGCAAGAAGAAGAAAGAAAAGCAAACGATCCAAGAAAACCAATGAGTATCACACCAGCAATTTCAATTATGAAAACTTACACACTAACACTCACTTCATGCCGGTCTCATTAGGTAAAGCGCCGTACTTTGATGGTTCGCACTATACCAAGTGGAGGCACAACATCAGGTTGCATCTAATCTCGCTCAATCCGAGCATTTGGAGAGTTGTGTGTGTAGGTGTGAAGCTACCCAAGAAGTATAGAGAGCTCACACCGGAGCAAGAGCAAAACATGCATCGCAATGCACAAGCAGCTAGTGTGCTACTCACATCCTTAAGCAATGAAGAGTTTGATGGAGTTGATGGTTTGAAGAGTGCCAAGAAAATATGGGATACTCTTCAAAGAGCTCATGAGGGTGTTGACACCGTGAAGCAAGCCAAGATTGAGATATTGGAAGGAGAACTTGGAAGGTTTGTGATGGATGATGATGAAACCCCTCAACAAATGTATGGTCGGCTCAAGGTCATGATCAACAAGCTTAGAGCCTATGGATGCACCAAGTATGGAAGGCACGAAGTTGTCAAATTGATGACTAGAGCCTTCTCACCAAGGAACATCACATTGGTGACAATGATCCGTCAAATGAGAAACTACAAGAAGATGTCCCCGGATGAAGTGCTTGGTTTGATCATCAATCATGAGATCATGGAGAAGGAAGCCCAATATGTCAAGTCAATAGCAAGAGCGGTCTCCAACTCCAAGAACAAGGAAGTGGCATTCAAGGCTAGCAAGAAAGGCAAAAGCAAGCAAGAGGTTGAGGTTAGCTCAAGTGAAGGTGATGATGAGAGCTCCGATGTTGATGAAGAAGAGATGGCTCTATTCATTAGGAAGTTCAAGAAGTTTATGAAGAAGGACCGAGGTACAAAAAGCAAGAGAACAAACCCAAGCAAGTTTGTTACATATGCAAGAAGCCCGGACACTTCATGGCAAATTGTCCACACAAAAAGGAAGAGCAAGAAAATGAGAAGAATCATCAAAGTGACAAGTAGCTCTTCAAGAAGAAGAAGTTCACCGGTCAAGCTCATGTGGCGGAAGAAGATTCAAATGAAGAAGCCCCCACAAAAGAGGGCATGGCCACCATTGCTATCAAAGGGTCATCATCAAGCAAGAAATTGTTCCCATACCTCACCGATGATGATGATGACAACAACAAGCCACGCCACGTATGCCTCATGGCCAAAGGGCGCAAGGTAACTAAGAAAGTCGTCACTCCTTCTACTCTTGAAGATGGTGATGATAATGACCATGATGATGATAGTGATGAAAGTGATTGTGAAGCCTTGCTCAAAGGCTTAAATAAAAGTGCTATCACTAAAATAAAGAAACTTATGGAGCAATTGGTTGATAGGGATGAGTTGCTCGAGAAACAAGAGGACTTGCTCATTCTTGAAAAGAAGAGAAACCTTGAACTCAAAAAACTCTTGGCATATGAGAAGGAAAAGAATGAGAAGTTGGACCAAAAACTTGCGAAAAGCAAGGAGACTCTCACAAGTCTCAAGAGCTCAAATATTGCTCTTCAAGAAAAACATGATGGGTTAATCAAGGCCCATAACAATCTTGAAGTGCAATTTGATGCTCTTAAGTCTAGCTCCTCCAAACCTTCAAAAGATGCCCCTAAATCAACCAAAGGCTCCACAAGTAAAGGTTGTGCAAAATGTCATAATGTTGATCTTGATGCTTTTGCTAACAACAAGAAAGAGTTGAAGCTTTGGTAGGGACAAGTTACTAGGTTGAACACCATTATCAAGAGAGGTATGATTGGTGATGGTGAAGATGAGAAAGAAGCAAGATTCAAAATGGCAAGGGATGGCTTTGTTAGGTTTGAGGCTATTCCCCTTCCCATTGATGATCTTGAGAACAAGGAGGATTCATTGTACACAGTGGAGGATACCCATGGTCCATCATTTGTGATAGGTGAAAAAGTAAAGTGCAAGAAGAAGTACACCAAGGTGATGGAGGTGAACAAGGTTGAACAAGTCAAGATCTCAAATGCCAAGAAAGTCAAGAATGAAGCTCCAAAGGAGAAGAAGAAAGGATATGCATCTCACGACCTTTTCTATGCCGATTATGTGTTGACTAGAAATTCTCTTGGCAAAGTTGTTGTTAAATATGTTGGACCCCGCACACATAACACTCAAATCAAGAGATGTGTGTGGGTGCCAAAAATGCTTGTTACTAATGCTAAAGGACCCAAATCTTTTTTGGTACCTAAAACAAAGGCTTGATTTGCTTTTGTAGGCCTACTCCTCCGGTGGAACAAGTTGGGTGCTTGATAGTGGATGCACAAGTCATATGACCGGAGCGAGGAAGATGTTCACATCACTTGAAGAGAACACATCCGATTGTGATTCTATTACCTTTGGTGATGATGGAAAGGGAGGAGTACTTGGTATGGGTAAAATTGCTCTTACTCCCGAGTATTCAATTTCTAGTGCTCTCTTGGTTGATTCCTTGGAGTACAACTTGATGTCGGTCTCACAACTTTGTGAGAAGGGCTTTGATTGTTTTTTCACTAACGAAGGTGTGACCGTCTTTAGAAGAAGTGATGACTCAATTGCCTTTAAGGGTGTGTTGAAAGGAGGACTTTATCTTGTGGATTTTTCATCGGATAAAGCCCAACTTAATGCATGTTTGATGGCAAAGTCTAGCATGGGTTGGCTATGGCAATAATTCTTTTTTCGACAAAAAAGGATCGTATAAGGATAGCCAGAAAAGTCAGTATGCAATAAAATGCTTTCTTTGTGTTTTGATACTTGTCATTCTTGGGAAGGAATAGTTGCTGACACATGTAACCATAGCCGATAGAGCGAGCGACGTGGTCACCACGTGCAACTGACAGCACACACGGTTAGCAGTCGTAGTGAACAAGTCAGGCACGCACACAGGGTGGGCAGGGCAAACAAGACGAACGAGGGAGAGAGGCGGAGCAAGGCCTGGCGGTGCCAGCCAGGTGCGGTGTAGCCTCGGCCCACCCTTAGTTTCAGCCAAGCACTGACTTGCAATGTCTTTTTTTTTTTGGATTTTTCTCTTCCCCTATCTACCCGCCTAGTCTAATAGTATTTTGGCTCACTTAGGGCTAGTTTGGATGATGCCCTGAGCATCGTGCCTGAGCAAAACAGGTGCCTGGTCAGGCATGATGAATTTGCCTGGTCAGGCACGCGATGTAGGAGGTGTTTGGTTGCACATATTGTGCCTGAGGAGAAAACGTAAATACTAGACTACGCTTTCTAAAAGATAAAACGTAAATATATTACTTCGTTTTGGTTGTTCGTTCTTTCTCACCAATGCCCGGAACGCGTGGCTTTGTAGAGCTAGCACGAGGGGACGGCGGAGGTGCGCTAGTGCGGAGAGGAGGGAGAGCCAGGCATGGACGCCATCGCGACCTGCTCGCTCAGGCTCTTGATTTGGAGGGCCTGAGCCTGACCGACTTACCTGAGCAGGCAGAAACTCAGGGCATCAACCAAACGCATCAACGACACTCTTAAGCGCGTGCCTAGGTCAGGCACATTTGATGAAGGCAGCAACCAAACTAGCCTTTAGAGTTGTGAGCCTGGCTCCCCCACTGCCTGGCACCCCAATGTCGACAAAAACGCCTCTGAATCTCTCTCTTAATTGCCTTGATAATTTTGTTAACCATCATGGATATTAGCCTACCTATTTCTACGGGCGTCAACAGCTATACCCGGAGCGCTGATGATGACAGGCCTGCATTGCCAGAGGAATGAGTCGGAAATTTGTCTTTAGGCGCGTTACGGGTCCAAAAACTCGCAAGCCGAGCGTCGCATGACGTCTCCGTTCGTGTTTGCCACTGCCAACAAAGGACTCGGAAACGGCGACGACACGGCACTTACCCGGCTCGGACTCTACGTACCCTGCACGAACGTAGATAGAGCTAGCTCTATAAAGCCACGCTGCGTTCGCGTTCCCGTGCCGCCGCCAATCTCCATCCGCCGCAGCAGCTAGCAGGAGTCGTTGTCGGCAGCCATGGGCGAAGATCTGACGAAAGAGTACCTCGTCGCCTCCTTCATGGAGGTGACGGGGACAGCCGCCGTCGTGGACGCCTACGACCACCTGGCCTGCTGCGGTTGGAACCTGGACGAGGCCGTCGACCTCTTCCTCTCCATCGGCGCCGGGCCCTCGGGCAGCCGATCCCCGCCGCGGTCTTCTTCCGCTCCCGACGACGACGAGGAGGAGGCAAACGCCGCGCGCGCTCAGGTCGTCCGCCCTGCGCGCTCCGAAGCCACGCGCGGCGGCCGCGCGAACGACGGCGACGATCGGCGGAGGTCGTCGCGGAGTGGGTCCAGGTGGGACAGCGAGACCAGGGTTAGTAGAAGTAATGACAGCAGGAGCAGCCGGCGCCGGCGCCGCCGCCAACGGTTCCGCGAACGTGACAACGACGAGGAGGACGACGGTGGCGTCGTTCTCAGCCGCCGCGTGCGTCGTCGCGTCGACCGTGAAGATGACAGCGACACCCGGATCGAGGTGGACGGCGACCTCACCAGCCGCCTCCAACTCTACCACGAGGCTCTGAACTCCGGCAAAGACAAGACGGCGTCGGCGCCGCCGGCGAAGACGACGAAGAAGGAGGAGGAGGAGAAGAACCTGGCGGACCTGTTCCGCCCGCCGCGCGAGCTGACGTTCGCCGGCGGCTTCCACGACGCCAAGATGGAAGCGGCGCGTCGGTGGCGGTGGCTGCTGGTGAACGTGCATGACACGGGGGAGGCGGCGCTGGCGTCGTTCGCGCAGAACCGGGACGTGTGGGCCAACGGCCTCGTGGCGCGGTTCGTGAGGGACCACTTCGTGCTCTGGCAGGCCGACGCCGACGAGGCCCAGGGCCAGGGCGCGGAGGAGGCCCGCAAGGTGTGCGCCCACTACGGGGTCCCGCTCGACAAGCTCCCCGCCGTGCTCGTCGTCGACCCGGTCACCGGCCAGGCCATGGCCAGGCTGCACGGCGCGTCCACCGACCCCAACGACTTCCTCGTAGCCGTCAAATCATACATCGCCACGAAGCCGGTCGTGCCTGTCGTCGGAGCCGAGAAGCCTGGTGCATCGGCCACCGAGCCGAGCAATCAAGAACCTGCAACATCAGCTGCTCCGGCGAGCTCTCAGCGTACGGCAAGCAGAAAGGATGTACCGAAGGTTGAAAAACAGGACAAGGCCGTCCCGGCGGTGGCCACGGTGGCGCCGATCGTCGAAAAACAGGATAAGGCTGTCGCGCCTGTGGCGACGGTGGCGTCGACTGTCGAAAAACAGAGGAAGGCCGTTCAGGCCGTGGCGGCGGCGGTGCCGAAGGTTGAGCCGGCGCCAGCGCCAGCACCGGCACCGGTGAATAAGGTTTGCAAGCTGAGGATCCGGCTGCCGGATGGCCGTATAGTTACCAAGGAGTTCGCAAGTGGAAGAGCAGTCGCAGCTCTTTTCGCGTATTGCCGGTCAGAGCTGGGTGAAGGAGAGGCCGGGAAGAGGAAGCCGTTCCGGCTGATTCGCCTCGTGGGCTGCACAAGGGAGGAAATTGGTGACAGGAACGTATCTTTTGAGAATTTGGGGCTCCACTTATCCACTGTGTCTGTCCTTCTTGGCTAATTCCTCATCGCTGAGCTATTTACATGCAGTGTACAAAAAAGCTTGGAAGCGAGAAATAATTTTTCTTGGGCGTGAAACTTTCTTTATCCCACAGTATGAAATTACGTGAAATTTGCTTTTGTTCACAGAGATCACGAGGTACGTTTTGCATTATTGTGGCCCAATATTATCATGGATTTATTCTAGAGATATTGATTGAACAATGACACCTCTTTTGAACTATTTTTCCGTTACAATGATTACCTCTGAGATAGGAGCTTGCATTTTGTTTTTCGCAAAAAAAAAAAAGGAGCTTGCATTTTGTTTGAAGCTGCTGAATAATGAATTGGATTTGGTCTCTGAAAATGGGGCAGTTGTATAAGCATTATATTCTTAAGCAATATATATATATTGCCTTCTGTCCACCTAATTTTTAGCAATGTTTTTGCTATCGGAAGGTAATTTATTTTTCTTGAGCCATTCTCGATCACCAGTTGCTGCTTGCAACATGCCTTTGTGAATGTGGATGTTTCAATTGGAAGTGAACCAAACTCGGTTGTATCTTTGCAATTAGAGGAAGCACCTCTTGTGGGTTATTCAGTTGCTATTAGTTCTTTATTTCAAAAAAGTGATTACGACTAAGCATTTCAGTTCCCCTTGTGTCTAACCATAGCAGAGTCATGGATAAGGAAATCTGATTTATGATACATGCCTCCTGCTATTGTGATATAACCCATATTACTTTTCTTTATTTATTACTGATGAGTGTTCATCAATGGAGAGATGCAAGTTTAGGGATACAAGCGTTTTCAGACTCAACACACGGACCGTATGTGAAGTGTTAAATATGTTACCACGTATTTGAAGAAAGCAAGTTCTAATTTGGGCATGTACTAGAAAAATATCAGCAATTATTTTAAAAAACCTTGATGGCCCAACTGATATTTTAATTGAAATTTTTGTGCTTACGATGTCTGAAAATAAAACACTATTGGCGGATCCCTTGTATCAATGTGTAACCAAGAATTCTGCCAACAGCTTAGCCATCTATTCTATGAATGAATCCCTTGCTTGATACTAGAGTAGATGGCTAAGCTGTCTTCTTTCTCTTAGTTTCGCTTCTCCTATTGGCGGTATTGCCGAGTCTTGAACATACGGATTGCAGGAGATAGGGTTGTGGCTTAATTATAGCTCAGGTCGCGATGCAACCACGTCATGGTGAGCACACTCTACAGCCTGTCGAATCAATGGATAAATGATTTGCAATGTTAAACTTACTTGAGTTGCAATGCTAAAGGCAACACAGCTGCCTCTGACATTTGCTGCAGCACTACCCTTTGTACCTAACTGTTACATTTCTTGCAGCCATGTAATTTTAAAAATGCAATCTGAACTCCAAATGCCAAAAACGCATCAATCACACTTATATTAGGGGGTGACTAATAGGCTTTATCGTCTGCTTATTCAATATTTTTTTTCTCGTAGTTTGTGGTTGATTATTCTAAAACCAAAATAAAGCTTTTCAGAACAAAGTTGTCTTGCATTCCAAGTGAAACAATTCTGATATCTTAGATGCATGCTCTACTTCAGATAAAAGTCACATAGAGGTAAATAGTACTACCACTTCCAGCTATCGGTTATTGAACCCAAAAAATTACATAATGATCGTATTTGTTGTACAGATTTATCTATGCCTAATTTATCCATTTTTCCCTGTCAGTGATAGGGCATCATGGTGAAGCACAACATCACTGAATAGCATGGTCTCAAAAAACGAAAAAAGAAACATCACTCAATAGCAGATGAGCACAAAGCAAGGTACAAGTGGAGCTTCAAATGCCACGATAGTTAGATGGACCGTGCTTGCATTTTTTTTCATGGCTCTGAAGTGGTTGCTATTTATCTTTCGAATACACAACCTGATATGTGCTACATATATATATTCTCAAATGTGTTGCACCATTCCTATTATTGATTTGCAACCACTATTATGTTATCTCGGCTTCACAACCGGTTTGCAAACCAAGGGGGCCACGTGGCGCGCAATGGCGCGCCATTTTTCTAGTGCTATCTGAAATCATACTCTCTTTTTTTGAAGCAGTCCAGTTTTTATCAATGTTTATTCCCCTGATTACACTTCAGCGTAGAATATTCCGCTTTCTCTTTTTATTGATCCACTAAATTGAGAGACATCCTACATATCTGCATACAATATATGCAATAAACAGACATAAATTGTTTGATAGAACCGGCATTAAAATTATGGATGTACGAGATTCTAATATTAATTGATTGGACCAGATTTTCACCATTTTTGGGTGGACCAGAGTAATATTAATTGCAGGAGCAGGACATAATTAACACTAAATCTCTCACTGAAACTCTTATGCAGTTATGCTAGCAACACAAATAGTGCCATCGCTGATTCCAATAATCTCAGCTACCCTTATGCTAGCAAGACAAATAGCACCCAATCAGTGATTCATCAAAATTTCGTGTTTCCTGTTAGGTGTTTTTTTTTTTGAACCTCTCACATCTTAATATAAATGTAGTATCTGTTCATGTACATTCAAGGAGACGACTCACTCGAACACACACAAACCCCCTACATCTATATCAAGAAAAAGAACGCGTCCAACGAGAGATTAAAGCACGACTGTCGCCACGCGATGAGAGGTACCCGAGAGAACTAAAACCGTCCTCCAAAACAGGAGTCCAAACAATGGACTCCGACTCCACAAGCTCATCACCGACGTCGGAGGAAAGGACGCCAGCGAGACGGGGCAGAGCTCGGAAGAAAATTATTCCCTTGAAGACGACATTGCCGCCGCCTGAATGCCATCTCCTGGAAACCTAAGATTCCTCTCTTTTGCCGAAGAGAGGACAAACAGATCTTACTCAACCTCTTCCCCAGGCAGGCGCCACCATGACCGGAACCAGGGCCACCAGCAACCCGCCACCAGGGAGGAGAGAAGAGAAGCAAAAAGTCACCTCCGCCGTCAATCCTGTTAGGTTTTTGAGTGAAAAAAAGACACTGTATCAGGTTTCTGCTAGGATAAACAATGATGACAAGGGAGTTGCACATATTTCTTGTTATTTTGTTTCAAGGGTCGGATCGTTTCCAATCAAAATCAATCAGTTATCTGAATCCGTAGGGTTGCAGAGCAGATTGGTTCTTTCAGATTTGCATCAAAATTCCTATCTTTCTTCCAACTGTAAATGGAGGTGCTCCAGGTGGGTAACAATCTCGGAGACAATTCACACAGCGTGTGATCGAGAATCGAGACCGACCCCACCTTGACTTAATGTTTGTTTGATTATCAAGCGGAAGGTGACATTTTTTGCTTTTTGGATTAGATGAAGTCTCGCGTCATAATACCGGATCCTGTTACACAGCTCTACAGTACCGAGACACCACTTGCTGGATGTGTATACAAAAAGTAACATGGGGTCTTGAAAACGTGAAGTAAGTGTAAGATTCCCCATGTCTTCCAAGCCTGTCCCTCATTCTAGCTGCGCGCACACTTGTGTTTGCGCCTGTTGTAGTATTTTGTCTCTGTATATGTTGATGCATAGTACTTTACTTTTTATCTCTAAATACTTCTTCGTGGAAGTGACATGATGGAGGAACAATAATATATAGGGAGCTATCTTATCGTAGGTGCCCCACATCCTGGCATTTACTCTCTCTCTTCAGAAATATAGTGTCCATCTAGTTTTGTCCTAATTCAAATTTTTAGAACTTTGACCAACAATATATATATTCAAACTAAAAGAGTTACATATTACAATAGTCTATTTCACGATGAATCCAGTGACATAATTTTTGTGTTGTCAACATTTATAGTTTTGTCCATATTGTTGGTCAAAGTTAAAAAAGTTTGACTTAAGACAAAACTTGATGGACACTATTTTTGGACAGAGTGAGTAATTAACCAGCATCACCAAATTTATAAAAGCCATAACCCACAAGTTTCGAAGCAGATGCAACTATATGTACATATCTTGGATGTGATCCAAAGCAATGTAATTTGTATAACCTATTAATTTTCAATCCCCAGGTTTGTTTGGATGTACTATAGAGTGGTCAAGAGTCATTTTACAAGCTTACAAAATGGTGGTTTCAAAGTTTTTGGAAATAAGAAGCATGCATTGTGTCACATGAATGATTCATCAAGAGGACTCATATTTCGCTCAATACAAATATTGACAATAAGTTTTTTTTTGCGAATTATATTGACAATAAGTTGCATTGAAGACCCCATAGAATATATACTCAGTGAAAAAATAATATAGTAGTTTTACCAATATCTGTTATTGTGTTGTTCATTATCTTTTAGCCTATCTCAATAGAAATTATCTACATTTCATAAAGAAGCGACTCTCAAGACACCTTGTTCTGGTTCTTGGTTTTTGCTTGAAAAAAGACACCTTGTTAGAAATTTCTTGCTAGTAACATTTTCTTTCTCCTTCTCTTCGGTAAAAAATCATTTTCTTTCTTCGGCCGGCTTCCTTCCGATCAGGTGTCAGTATGTTGGCCGAAGCGGTGGAGAACCAGCACTAGTGGTTCTTTGGATGTGCAACAACACTGTTACAATATCTTCCTTACTGTAGTGGGAGGTGCCGCAGATGCTGGATGCCTGGATCATGGCCTTGGAGGCGCTAATATTCATGCGAGGCGTACATCAGAATCGATGGACACTTCTTGACTTCATATTTGGTCAGATCAAGCAAGAGGTCATACCTCTTACTTTTCAGATGAAATCCATCCTCCTAAAAGCTCAAGTGACTAAATGATTCCTCATGTCTTCCAAGCCTATCTCTTATTCTAATTTCTAGCTCCATGCACACTTGTGTTTGCGCATGCATGGTGTAGGATTTTGTATCCGTATATGTTGCTGCATGTATGCTTGTAGTCCTTTATTATTCATCCTAAAATGCTCTTGAGTCACTTGGTGTTAGTAGTGACATGGTCCATGAGGAACATTTATATAGTGAGTGATCTTATCATGTGTGGTCCAAAACTTTGTCCGAGTCGCATCCATTTGTCACAAAGCCACTGCACCTAGTGTATGAAATGAGAGTACGTCCACTGCCACTTCTGACCGGCGTGTAAGACCAAGCTCTTCAATGCATGTCCTCTGCGCCTGATGTCCCGTGTTCTCAGTGATTTGTTTCTACTCCCTCCGTCTCAAAATAATTGACGTTTTAGCTAAATTAGGAAAGTTGGTAAAGGTAGGTGCGCAGAAAACGAGGAGGAGAGAGATAGAGATAGATGTGTATTGGGAAGAGAGAAAGTTACATCGAGAAGTGAGAATGCCAATTATTTTAGAAAACTAGATGAAATATGCCAAGTAAACTGGGACGGAGAGAGTACGTGGTAACGGTAATTATGAAGGTCTTGATGCAGTTGTATACAGGACACAACAGTCAGTCTTTCTATGAGTGATCCACAAGTCTTGAAATCGCTTCATTCGCTTTGAGTGCACGTACTAGTGCTAGCAATTTAGTTATTCTCGAGTGATCAACTTAATTTATTTGTGCTAGACTATTTCGCCGACAAGAACACTTACTGGCTGTCCAAATACAGGATACAGCTGTCGCGTCTGTGGCGGCGCCGCGGAGGTGGCGCCAACAGAGGCAGCAGAGGCTTTGCAAGCTGAGGATCCGGCTGCTGGGTGGCCGTTCCGGCTGATGCGCTTCGTGGGCAGCACAAGGGAGGAAATCTGTGACCGGAACGTATCTTTTGATAATTTGGGGGCTCCACCTTTCTACTGTGTCTGTTCTTCTCGGCTAATCCGCATCGCTGAACTAATTACATGCAGTGCTAAAGCTCTTGGAGAGCGAGAAATTTGATTTCGGACTTTTTATTCCTTAGCCTAGGGTGCTGGCTCAAGCAAAATATGTTTGGTTCACATAGTCTGGACTCTGGAATCCGATATGTTGCTCTGTGGGTTCACGAGGTATGTTTTGGCATTATGGCCTAATATCTAACATCTTATTTGTTTCACTTTTTGTTCTGTCACGATGATTTAATCCTCCAAAATAGAAGCATGCTTTTGTTTGAATCCGCTGAGTAACGGACTATTTGCTTTAGTTGACACAGGAATTAGGACGTCTTATAAGATCGAGCAGTCAGATAAGCATTTCATTGCGAAAGGACCTGTAGTCTATTAGTTACAAGAGCCTCGGTGTCTGTCTATTTTTTTTTAAAAAAAAGTTGAGATCGAAAGGCAATTCTTTTTCTTGAGCAATTCTCAAGAACCTGTTTGTAGCTTCAGACCTGCCCTTTCTTTATGAATGTTAATCTTTCGATTTGCAGCAAAGTAAACTTATAAAACATTGAGTGAAATGCATCATGAGTCCTCGATCTTGTCACGAATTCTCATCTAAGTCCTGTTACTCTCAAATATTGACTTTTGAGTCCTCAAACTTTTTTGGGATTCTCATCTAAGTCCTGATACACTCAAATGTTGGTTTGTGGATCCTTGAACTTGTCCTGGGTTCTCATCTAGGTCGCAAAACTTGCTAAAAAGTCTAATCTAGGTCCAAATCACCATCCAGATAGAAAAAATATTTTCATAATTCTAAAATACAAAAAATTGCAAAATCAATATTTCAAAGAACAAAAAATATTTTTTGAATGTTGAGAATACATTGTCTCTCATGATGCCACGCATTCCCGATGGTGACACATTATTGTAGAAAACTAGTTACTCCCTCTGTTTTTAAATTGTCGTTGTTGGCTTTTTCAGTAACATTTGACCGTTCGTCTTATTTAAAATATTAGCTCAAATATACAAATTATAAGTTATGCTTCAATTTTTTAGTAATAAAATAATTTATAACAAGATACATGGTAATTTAAAAAATAATTTAAATAAGATGAATGGTCAAATGTAACTAAAAAGCCACCAGCATCAACAATTTAAAAACAGAGGGAGTAATTTGCATTCAAAAGATTGGGTTAAATATCGTTTTAAAGATTTATAATTTAGTAATTAGATAAGCAATATTACATTGTCTGTTATTGCGTGTATATACCTTATCTGAAACTAAATCAAACTCATGTTCCTTCTTATTTATGTTATAATATTGAAGCAGAAGGACACTTGCTAGTAAAAATGGTGATCCTGCACATCTTCTTTCTAGGCTCGGAATGCTTCTGGTCAGAAATAATCAGTTGCTTGAAGCCGTTAAGAACAAGAAGCTTTGTTGTTTCAGATGTGCACCAGCACTCCTTCCGAAATTCGAGGGAGGCACAGCCGGTGTGTGAAAATTTGGCTAGGAAAGAATTCATCTCGGGTCAGGTGTGATCAGGCTGCCTCCTCAATCTCAACTTGATGTTTAATGGTCAGGTGGAAGGTGGCACCTTTCGCTATTCAGATGAAGTCCGTTGATACAATACCTAAGCTTATCGACTACTCTACCGATGCAACTGATGGATTGGTACAAAATTAGTAATATGCAGGATGGGAAAGCTGAAGTAACAACATGATTTCCCATGTCTTCCAAGCCTATCCCTCATTCTAGTTGCATGTACACTAGCGTCAGGGCTCGCTGTATGGTGCTGCATGTCGAAATGCTTCTGGGTGTTAGCGATATGAGGGGAAACATTTATATATAGCAAGCTATCGTATCATACGTGAACCACATCTTGGCATTTATTGTATCAAAACTGCGTCACCAAATTCATGAAAGCCGCAATCCACAAATCTCAAAACAGCAGCTGCATCTGTATGTACATCTTGGATGTGATCCCGTACCGTCCACTAAGGCCGATCAAGAATCGATATCCACCGGTGCCGTTAGGGCTGAAAACGGTACGGGAAAATCCCGTACCGTCCGGCTACCGTTCTTAGATTTTTCCGATTGTTTTCGTATTGCCGGGATAAAAACGGGACGGTACGGAAACAGGACGAAAAAAAGGGGATACGGGAACGGAAACGGATTGGCGTTTTTCCGTCCGTTTAAGCGGGATCCCCTTTTTAGGCGGTAACATCCCGAATTTGATCCCGTTTAAGCAGAATACGGTATTCATCCCACAGACTAAACACTTGGCCCATGAAGCTCGATGCAGCTGGAGCAAGGTTTAGATGGCACCTTGTGGCACCACTGTGAGCAACGCACTGCCTTGCGAGCATAAGGCATGCCTAGTCCACACCAATCATGCAACATGCCTCGTCCTTAGAATTTTTCAAGAGAACAGGAAACCAAATGTACAATTGATTAATAGATGTACTCGTCCTTACACTCCAGACCAGCTTGGCATCATTGTTTTTCACTGTGTCATTAGCGTCTGATAGATTGTTTCATCTATATACAGATCGATTGATTGATGTCATGCTGCTCATATATATGTTGTTATGTTGGGTCGATGTTTCCGCTTTATTTTCGGTTACCGACCGATTCCGGTATATACCGTCCGTATCGGTTCGTTTCCGGACGACCGAAACTATCCCGATCGTTTCCGTTACCGGCTTTCCCGTTTTCGTTTCCGTCCGGTGATGCAAATGTGGAAGTGGAAACGGTTGAGCGGTTTTCCGACCGTTTCCGTCCATTTTCAGCCCTAGGTGCCGTTGATTCGAGATAACCTTAGTGCTGTGCCTGAGTAGCAGTCATCAAATTCATTGTGGGAAAATGACCGTGTCCGTGTACTTGGCTGAGTAACGTTGAAGCTATATTTTCATGGGAATTATTGAGAAACAATGGGTTTCAATTTTTTAAAATTTCAAGTATTGCAAATGCAGCTAATTGTTTGTGTAACTACATCTCATCAGTGTTATCCTCTGTTTCAATCAACAAAGATATCTTGCAATATGTCCATGATACTCATTTGTTGCACTCAGCAGAGTGATTGTAAAGCACGCTGAAGATAAACCATAAACAAGCAGTAGATTCTAGGTCCGTCGATGTGCTCTAGGGATAGGATTGCACGTTTACGGTCACTTGGAGCCAATTATAAAAATGTTTCGATTATTCGATATAAAATGATATATATATATATATTTGAGGAGTTTTACTATCCAAAATAATGGCCGTTAGTTTGACAAGGTAAATTTGTAATTACACTATTAATTAAGAGAAATATATGTTTTATGCCATGAAAGATAGCTGCCACATCTGACAAAAAACAACTGATAATGATGAACAAATTATTTACTATATTAATATGCATTAGGGATTAATTAAATTTCGAATTTAACTTTATTTATAAAAATGTAACTACTTATTACAAGTCTACCACTCTAATTTTTTCCGATATTACTCTCAATTTGATTAAATAATAGCCATTAGTAGTGGATTTTCAAGATCAGATGTACACCGTAGTATCAAATTAATGGCCATTAGTTTTGATAAACTAATACAAATTATTCTGGACAATAAAACTGCTCATAGATTTTTGCGAAATATGAAATCAAACATGTTCTTCAGAAGTACCGGCAATGTATTACTAAGGTGGTTGCTTTTTTTTTTTGTGTCTCCAGTAGACCACTAATTTAAGCATTGTAATTCGCATCATCTATTGCTCTGTTTCTATTCCCCGACCACAATTTCTTCCCAACCCAATCACGAACAGCAGTGTGAGCAGCATGCGGCACGAAGTTCACGAAGTTGTGGCCAGACGATAGCTACTTGGTGTGACGGCGAGGAGAGAGATCGCTGGAGCAAGTCCACAGTTTTGCCATCTGATGTTACCAAATGGTTTCCACATGTTTTTATTAGTCACTTAACTATTTATTAGTATAAAATTTCAATTTTGACTAAATAAGATTTCTTTAATAATTTCCAGCACCAATATTCATTTCCCATTTCCCCGTGGAAGCGACCATAATCACAGTAGCTGGTCAAAGTTTCAATCCTGTATTTCGAATAAGAGGTATACTGCAATCTTTGGACTTCTGTAAATACTTTCATTTAACCAAGGCAGGCTTGACTTGCGAAGTTCAACATAAATAACCAAACAAAGTTCTACCAGGACGCAGCGCGCACATTATTCTTGCTCAAACATCGGCTACAAGTACAAACATGAACCAACATGGACCGTAACGTCTACCAGGACGAACTCAACGCACTAGGTAATATCTGAAAAACAAACATGGACTGCGCGCATGCACGACTGGCGAGATGACCTCAACACAATAGCTTCTATCTGACGAACAGGAACACTCTAACTAAGGTAGTATCCCAACAACACTCGCACAAATGGCCCTGCAAGCACGAGCCACGAACAGATCCGCCATGCCATGGTTGGATTGACAACACATACGGGGATAGCCTCATCCATGCAGGTGCAGCAGCTGCCGACTGGACAAGGCGTGGGTCCACATCAGCTTGACTCCGAGGCCCGAGACGGAGTGCCAATGGCCGCTTCGGTTGGCGAAGCCCATGAGGGGGACCTCGTAGGTTTTCACGGCAATTGTGGTCCGGTCGCGGTCGTTGCCCTGGCCAGTCTCGAGGGTGAAGAGTTGCCACTCGGCAGATTCTCCGAGGCTGCTCCTGGCGGCGAGAGCCAGCAGCATGAGGATGATGAGCAAACCCTTCATGGTGGTGAACAAGGAGAAAGTGTAGTGAGGCCAAAGGTGTGTGCGCTCTATATATATATATCGGTCTCCTAAGCGAGTATATAATATATATTATGTATGTGCGTCGAAGCAGAGGGGCAACTGCATCTGAAAGTATAACAGCTAATTAAACGGAGCAGTGGTAGTTGGAGAATGCATGAAGCGCCACCACATGAGGAACGACTGCGCATGTACGTCCTCTCAGTACAGCACTAGCTTTTGCGTGACCCATGGGTTCGTTCAACACACTGCCCCGGATCGGAGCCACACGCATGTCTCGTTCGTTCCTGCATTGCAAATTTTGAACCAGTTGGACAATGAGGCAGCATAATGACAAATTTTGAACCAGGTAGAAAAGCACGTGCGGAACGATTGGGGTTTTGTTTGTGTAATTTTTATGATTTTCTAAATCGAATAGAAAATTGTTTGCATTTACACGATATTAAAATTTCTTTTGGCTATCTTATCGTACATGCCCCACATCCTGTACGAAAGCTGTAATCCACATGTCTTGAACACAGCTGCATCTATATGTACATCTTGGACGTGATATGAAGCATTCTAATTTGTATAATGTATATACATTAGATAATATTACCGATGTCTGTTATTGAATTATTCTTTATTGCATATCTTGTACCAATATCATTTCGTTTCATCAAGGAACTGTCAAATTTGTGTTTTTTTTTTACGTTTTTACTGGAAAAAGATACCCTGCCATGTTTTGTGCTAGTGTTAAATACGAGAACAAGTCAGGCACAGTCTCTTTCAACGGTGAGGATTGCTTCTAATCGAAATCAGTTAGTTTCATGAAGTAGTAGTACGTTTGTTCTTCAGATGTGCATCAACACTTCTATCTTTGTTCCAAACTGTAGAGGGAGGTGCGGCAGTTGCGTTACAATGTGGCTTCGAGACAATTCAAATGAGGTGCAGGGCGGATGCCGACTCCGCTCCCGGTTTCATGTTCGATGATTTTTTGTTTGAACTAAAGGCATCATGCCCTGTCCCCTTTTATTAATTAAACGAGACTGTTCAGCGTTAACAGCTCTCTTCTGATCAAACAACTCCCAGATAGCATGTTACCGAACTTCATGCATGTGTCGCTTTTAGGATGAAGTCCCTCGTCCTAATACCTGAGCAAGCTCGGCTGCTTCGTTTCCCCAAGCAGCCGAGATGTACTTCTAAAACTCGGTTTCCAAAAGGGCAAGTAACCATATGATTCCCTATGGCTTCCAATCCTACTCATTCTCTAGCTGCAAGCACACTTGTATCTGCGCTTGGTCTAGCATCCTGTATGTGTATATTTCGTTGCTTTTATCCTGAAATGTTTATGGTGGTAGTGACATGACGACATTGACAGGTGTAAGCTTCATGACTATTGGAGTTGGTAAACCCCAAGGTATGAATGTTTTGGTGATTGGATGAGAACCTTATTCTATAGGTGACATGGAACGAAGCTCTGTAGATGATGTGTGACAACAAACCATAAACCTTTTGTCAAGAATGAGGGCTTGTTTGGAACACAGGAATGAGAAACGTAGAAACGAAGAAAACGCAGGAATGAGAAAAGTGAGAAAACTACAGGAATGGAAAACAAAGGAATTGAGAACTCCTGCCGTTTGGATTGCAGGATTTGTAACATAGGAATTGACAAATAGGAACATGCATTAGAGTTAAATTATAGATTAGATAAAAGATAAATTATAACAGAGAAGAAGTAAATTATATATCTATTAAAAATTGCAAATTAAGAAATGTGCAATGTACTCATAGCCAAACTGTGCGAGCGTAGCAATTTAACAAAAGTTACTGCAAGGCCCACATCTAAGTGGAACAACCTCCTTCTTCCTTTGGTCGTTCACACAGAGCAAAAAGAAAAAGAAAAAGTACTTGAGCGCCATTGTTGCTTGAAGGACCGAGTAGGCGACCAGAGGGGGGGGGGGGGGGGGTGAATGGGAGCCGATAAAAATTCTTCGAAAGAACTCGGCCTATGTCCCGACCCGCCTCAAGAACAATCACCAAGATCACACACACATATGAGAAGTGTTGTGTTGACCCTAGGAATGATTGTGGATGAGATATAAGCACTTGCGGAAGCAAACCAAGCGAACACGCACTCAAGGAGATGAACCGACGAAAAGATTACAGAAAGTCCCCACCGGATATTCCGGTAATGAGCCGGAGTGTCCGGTACCTGATTTTTTCGAGTACAGAAACCTCCCACCGGAGTATCCGGTATGTAGCCGGAGTATCCGGGCCTGGAGAACTCGGAAAACGAAGTTTCCTATCGGAGTATCCGGCACTATGCCGGAGTATCCGGCCCTGTCATTTCAGCACGCGCGCAAGCTCAAGAAAAATCTCGAAACCGGGTCAAATGACCTCCAAAAATCACGAAATTTGAACCATAGCTTCGTCTTGAGATGGGGAACAACATCCAAGAGGATTCATCTCAAAATCCCCACAAAATCTCCACGGATTTTGAATCTTATCAAGAACCTAGGGTAGGGATGAACTTGAGAGGGAAACTTCACCAAATCATCAAATCGAAGGTGCTCGTGCCATGGATTCGGTCAAGGACCTACCAAGGATTGTTTCTAGCACATCCTAGCACCAAGATCCCTCAAGAAATCCGCCCCAAAACACATCACAAAAGGCGAATCGAAATCACCCGAAAATAGCTCCGAAAATGGGGAAAAAGATAAATTCGGGAATTAGATGGGGAGGAAGAACAAGAGCACGAGATTGATTCAAACAAACTTCATTCCATTGATTCAATCACGAAATCCATAGGTACAAAGCTAGGGCGCCGCCCTCTTCCTCCCTCTCTTGTTGAAAGTTGAAGATACAAGCTCTCACCTTGTTCCCTCTCCTCTCATCTCTCTCTAGCTCTCCCCTAGCTAGTCCTATCCTCTCACCACACAATGGAGACAACCCAAAAGCCTCAAACTTGGCAGCCAACCTGCCCCTCCTACTTATCCTCTTGGACATTTCCACATCCCGGAAATGCCCCTCACACTACAACACACTTACCCTTCCATAAGGGCGTTTCCGTCCAACATTTTCTCCTTCGCCCGAACGCCGTCGGGCCCTTCACGACTTAGCTTCGCCTCGACGAAACCTTCGCGATGGTGCCACGTGCACCACCATCCGCCACCGCCGGTTTTGAGGCCCAAACCGGGAAACCGTCCACCACCGGTTTTGAGGCCCAAACCGGGAAACCGTCCACCACCGGTTTTGAGGCACAAACCGGGAAACCGTCGCCACCACCGGTTTTGAGGCACAAACCGGGAAACCGTCGCCACCGGTTTTGAGGCCAAACCGGGAAACCGTCGCCCACCGGTTTTGAGGCAAAACCGGGAAACCATCACCACCGGTTTTGAGGCCAAACCGGGAAACCATCGCCACCGGTTTTGAGGCCAAACCGGGAAACCGTCTCGATGTCGACGCGTGTCACCTCGTCCCGCGAACCTCGCCGTCAAGCCTCCTCGTCCCAGCCCGTCGGGACCTCGCTTGACTCGGCCTCCCGTTCGCCTTGACTTGGTCAACCCGCCGTCTTCATCACCTCCACGGTTTTGAGGCCAAACCGCAAAACCCTCCGTGCTTCTTGTCCGCCACGTGTATGGTGTGGATCACCCTTGACCTCACCCGGCCTCTCGATCGCCGGACCCAAGCCTTCTCGGTCCCAGCCCGTCGGGACCCTTCGCTTGGTCCTCCCGATCCTCCTGCCGTTGACCATCAAGTTGACTCCATTGACCTACACATCATTAGACAAGCAAACACGTTTCTCCTTCTCCTCCATTCTTCCCATCACCTTCACCAACTCCGGTTAGCCATAAACATAATCAATATACATGCTCATGCAAACCTCAAGTTCCCACATTCAAACTCGAACCCATGTCAACTCAAACTAAGTCGTTGTCAATTACTCATCACATCATGAACCATGGTACATCTCAACATGGTTCCTCAATCTCCCCCTTGATGAGTACATTGACAACAACACCGATCTCAAGAATCCAAAGTTTGAAATACGAAAACAAGAAAACTAACTAGATGGTCCAAAACCAAGAAAAATGGAAGCAAATGACCATCAAGTAGCAAAGATCACAAAAGCCAAGAGTTGGCAAAGAAGGCGGTACAAAGTCGCAAAGATCCACAAGGACTCAGGAAAAAGTCAGAACAAAAGGGTTAAAGAAAAACTCCCCCTGAAGTGGTGCAACTTCTCATGCAATGCGAAATGCCCGGATAATCCGGTACTGTGCCGGATACTCCGGCGGTCGGACAGTCCGGTAGGCAACCGGATACTCCGGTGGGATGTTTCTGAACTGAAAACAAGAAATGATGCATTTTCGCCCAAAACTCCCCCAAAAACATTTCAAAGGTATTTTCTCCCTTGATATCTATCTGAGATGCAAACTTATCGATATTTCTCCCCCTTTGGCAATGAACTCATCAAGATACAAGAGAGCCAAAAATGCAATGCATGAGATGGGAATCCTACCAAGCTTCAAAAATCATGTCAACAAGCATTTATCATTGCTATGAACAAACATAGAACCTTGAAGTGTAAAGCATGAGCTCACAATTGCACGAAGGCCATAATAGAGAGCATAGCACAAAAGCAAAGAGCTAGACAAGCTAAGCATGAAGATTAAATTGAGCAAGATAGATTCAAAATTGCTATATCATGAAAAGCATGGTCACCACATGTATGATCATTCCTATCCAAGGCAAAACAAGCATTAAGTGAATCCATGAAAACTAGCAAGTGTCAATCTCAACTCAAGCAACAAACATTCGGAAAGATGTGCTTTGACAATCGCTCACATATGCAACAAAGACTCAATTTGATCAAGTGAAGATTGCAAGCTTTTGCTTGTCTTTTCTTTTTCATCCTCAAGTAACCTTTTATCCAAGCGGAGGGTCGCACGACTGGTTACGGCAAACACCCCGAGGCTTCAAGGCACCGTATTGGATTTTTAGCATTTTCCACAAAAGATCAAATTGATTTTAGAAATTAGCACAAGAAGCAAATGAGTATGCCTTTTGGCAAAAGGACATTTGTCCCCCAAAGTCCCATCATGAGCTAAACATTTGCCAAAGTTCATCCCCCAAACAATAAGTTGCCGAAAACCAAGACATTTTCTAATACTAGCCTTAAAACAAGTCTTGACAAGGATAAAAACAAGCATACACATGGTGAACAAACATAGGCATGCATAGATCATAAGCCTCACAAAAGCCAATTTTCATCTCAAAGTTTAGCTAGCTTGCTCAAATGAAACTATGCCATACTATCTAAAAGAGCCTAAGTTTAAAAGCTTGCTACTAGCAATCACACAACTTGGCTCAAACTCAAACATAGCAACAATAAATACAAGGAGACAAAGGTTGAAGCTTCTTCTAAAGATGCATATTATACATGATGCTTATCTTACAATGCAATGCAAATGCGAGAAAATAAGATACATATGTACAAAGAAGCCAACTCCCCCTCAAACAATGCCATAAGGATAGCAAACACCAAGTTCCACCCGAAGAAATGCAAAGCGCTCGGCATCTAGGGGCTTGGTGAGGATATCGGCCAATTGGTTGTGGGTATCAATGTATGTAAGCTCGATGTCCCCCTTAGCAACATGATCTCTCAAGAAGTGGTATCTCACCTCTATGTGTTTGACTCTCCCATGTAGGATTGGGTCTTTGGATAAACATATGGCACTAGTGTTGTCGCACATAAGTGGAACACTCTTGTAGGTTAACCCATAGTCCCTCAAAGTGAAAGTCATCCATAGGATTTGGAATAAGCAACTAGCAGCAGCAACATACTCAGCTTCGGTGTGGATTGGGCTACACCAGATTGCTTGCGAGAAGACCAACAAACAAGAGAAGATCCAAGAAAATGGCAAGTACCCGAAGTGCTATTCCGATCAACTCGACACCCAGCAAAATCCGCATCCGAATAACCACAAAGAGAGAGAGTAGATGATGCAGAGTACCAAATGCCGAATTCAAAGGTGTACTTGAGATACCTGAAAATGCGCTTCACCGCTTGACGATGAGACTCCCTTGATGAAGATTGGAAGCGAGCACAAAGACACACCGCGAAGTGTATGTCGGGTCTTGTCGCCGTGAGGTACAAGAGGGAGCCGATCGTGCTCGGTACTCCCGCTGGTCCACCGCTTCACCATCAAGATCCGGATCTAGCACGGTGAAAGTGGCCATTGGGGTCGACATGGGCTTGGCATCCGACATGTCGAACTTCTTCATCAAGTCCTTCGTGTACTTGGCTTGATGAATGAAGGTACCCTCCCCCTCAACAACAGCTGGGCTTGCTCGACGACGGCTGGAGCTGGATTGACGGCCGCCGAAGAAGATGTAGATGCTACGGGACCCTCTGCTTGAACTGTGGAAGCAGGGACCGGCTCTGGAGCAGGCGAAGTAGTAGGAAGTAGTGGTTTATCCTCATCTTCACCTGGAGACGGTATTTCACCGTCTACGAAGATGCTCTCTTCCATTTCCCTGTCACCTGCACACTCAACAACACCACTTGTACAAGGCATAGATTCATCAAAGGTTACATCGCAGGACTCCACGACGGTGTTAGTTTCCAAGTTCAAAACTCTATAAGCATGACCATCTTGGGTGTAACCAAGAAAAAAAAAAGCCATCGGAAGATCTTGACTCATACTTATCCAAATTGCCACGCTTGAGGATAAAGCACTTGCAACCAAAAGCACGCAAATGAGAAACACTTGGCTTCCTCCCAAAACGTAGCTCATAAGAAGTCACATTAAGAATTTAGCACAAGAAAACTCGTTTTGAAACACAGCAAGCGGTGCTAATGGCTTCAGCCCAGAACCGCCTCGGAGTCCTATGCTCATCAAGCATCGTCCGGGCCATCTCAACAAGGGTTCTGTTCTTTCTTTCAACTATGCCATTTTGCTGAGGAACACGAGGTGCAGAAAACTGATGCTCAAGGCCATGTTCTCGACAGAAAGCATCAAAAGAGGAGTTCTTGAACTCGGTGCCGTTATCACCGCGAATTGCTCGCATTGCACCAGAGTGTTCATTGAACAACCTCAAAGCCAAGCTCCAAAAGTGATGAAACACTTTTTACAAGAGAAACATCTCAAAAGCCAAAGCAAAAGACAAGCTCCAAATGTCAATGAATACAACAACTCCCCTTCAAACCAAGCCAATCTACCCCTCAACCAAGCCAATCTCCCCCTCAATAAAACAACTTTAGAATCATTCAAAACAAGACAAGGAGACACTTGAAAAAGGGGCAAACATTAAACAATCAAAGAAGAGGGTTGTGCAAATAAAGCAATATGGAGCATACTTCAAACTCAAATTTGCAAATCATGACAAAGCATGAGAGGACCAAGTAATCATATGTCAAAGTAGAGAATATACAAATAAGACCAAAAAGGAGCACATATCACATGAGAGTAGGCATGTGAGAACCATTAGCTAATCATGAAAAGATATAGTATGGTTCACACAAGGTACATGAAAAGTGATCTAAGAAACAAGAAAGCTTACAAAGCTAGCATAGAGTAGGTTAGAAAACCACATCGAAACATGCTAAGCAATAGTGTACAAGGCGAATGGTAATTTAAGACAAGAGAAAATGTCAGGCATGAAAGCAAGAATCAAAAGCCAAGAACATACACAAAGCAAGCATGGTTGGATATAACAAGATATTCGCATGCTAACCAAAGGTGTACACAAATAAAAGCATCCAACAGGCAAGAGAGAAACAAAAACATGCTATAACATACACACCAATAAAACATGCTGAGAGGATCAAATGAGCAGATGAACAAGCATCTCACACCATAAGTAAATGTACATGAATGTAGAAGGTATGAGTGTATAGAAAAGCTCACAAAATAGGTGAAGACGCCACAATGAAGACGCAATGCCTCTTGGAGGCCGAATGTACAAGGGTATGGAGAACCATCCATGTCTCAATCACGTCATGTAAAAGACCAAGACCAATCAAGCTCATGTCCTCCAACCCGCGTCCGCAACCTACACATGAGAAGAGAGAGATGTCCGAGTCTTGGATCCCGAAGGGTTAGTAAGCAAATACTTGGGAATCCAACACTTGGACACATGTCTAATAGATGTACTCAATTTATCATGAGGGTTAGCATGATGCAATCTTTGGTACGAATTGAAAGACCTTGGATCACCCTTAGAAGTACATCGAGAAATGGCAACTCGAGAAGAAAAACGAGTGCAACCACTAGCAAAACGACGAAAACCTCTAAGGGAACACCATGATAAGAACCAAGGAAAGCATCATGAGAACCATGTCGTGGACCAACACAAGAAGCACTAGAAGCATGTCCACGAGCACGTTCAAACCCACAAGACAAAGAGTCAAAGAAACCATCAATAAAGCAATGCCTCATACTAGGCTCCCGAGTCTTCATGCTATGGGAAAAGCTATGAATACCCGAAGAGTTAGTAGTATGAGTTCGGCACAAGTGTTTGGCACGTCTCGTGTCACGGGGATAGAAGTCATATGAGGGATGACCATATCCACGCTGGGGACGAACACCACGATAAGAAAAACGTGGGCCATCAAAGCGTCGTGACACAAGTCCTCTGTTTTGTGAACCAAAGTCATATGGGCGATGACCAAGTCCACGCTGAGCACGAGAAGGAGTGTGAGGCGGATAGTTAACATAGGAACGATGGACCGCATTCCTAGCCAACTTAGCTTGCCTCCTTTCAATTCTCTTCCTTCTAAAGCAAAACTCATCCAAATGACCACTCCTACCACAAAACATGCAAGTGTACACATTCTTGTGTTTAGGCTTTGGTTGAGTAGGTGGTTTGATTTGTTGTTGTTGCCTTTTGGCCTCTTTTGGGTTGAAGGCCGGCTTTGGGTTTGGTGGGTAGTAGGTGTTGGTGGGCTTAAGTTTCTCACTCTCAAGGTTGGAGCTTGGTACAAACTTACCCATTTCACTCTCCTTCTCACACCTCTCAAAACCCAAACCCAAATTGTATCCCCAGGTACAACCTTCCTTAACCCTCAACAAGTCACTCTCATTTTCTCTTCACTCACCTTGGTTCTTGTGAGACGGGTTGTGAGGTACTCAACTTCTTGGGCTAGCCTTAGGTTCTCATTTTGGGTAGAAGTAAGTTCATCTTTGAAAGAAGCACACACAATGCATGGTGAAAGTGTGGCACGAGAACCAACTTTTAATTTAGCCTCTAGCTCTTTGACCTTGGACAATTGACTATCCAAGTCATGTGTGAGCTTAGGGCAACTCTTACAAGCACCCAAGAGAGAGGGTCGAGCTTTGAGCTCCTTAAATTCCTTCAAAACACTCTCAAGTTGACCGGCAACTTGAGCATGCACACCCTTCAAGGAAACTAGATCATTCATCACAATTTGACACGACTCACACTCAACAACAACATCATCAACAAGAGTAGATTTAAGTGAAGAAAGCTCAACATTAGCACTATCTAGCTTAGACTTAAGTTTTCGGTTTTCACGCAAGGCATCACACAATTTCTTCTCTTTTTGGAATAGAGCATCACGCAAGTATTTATTTCGAAAGATGAGCTCGTCACGAGATCGTGATACCTTGCTTGTCTCGGAGTCGGAGCCGGAGCAGGGATCATCCTTAGCCATGAAGCAGGGGCCGGTAAAGTTGGTGGTCTTCTTCTTGTCCTTTGGCTTCTCCGTCTCCTCCTCAGCACTTGAGAGGTCGTCGCTCGAGGAGTACTCGAGGTCGCTTAGAGAGGCAGCAAAAGTTCTCTCTATCACATTCGCCATCTTCTTCTTGGCGCTCTTGCCCTTCTTAGAGAAGTAGTTCTCCTTGTGTCATCCTCAATATCAATTCCGCACATGTCCAAACCTGAGGACAAAGACACACGAGAGCGAGCACTTGGTGCCATGACAAAGCACCGATTAGTGTTAGCAAATCACCGAAGCACAAACAAACAAGTGCAAAAGGTCGCCTATGGATCACAAGGCCGGTAAAAGCCAACAAGTGATCAAACCGGCTCTGATACCAATTGAAGGACCGAGTAGGCGACCAGAGGGGGGGGGTGAATGGGAGCCGATAAAAATTCTTCGAAAGAACTCGGCCTATGTCCCGTCCCGACCCGCCTCAAAAACAATCACCAAGATCACACACACATATGAGAAGTGTTGTGTTGACCCTAGGAATGATTGTGGATGAGATATAACACTTGCGGAAGCAAACTAAGCGAACACGCACTCAAGGAGATGAACCGACGAAAGATTACAGAAAGTCCCCACCGGATATTCCGGTAATGAGCCGAGTGTCCGGTACCTGATTTTTTCGAGTACAGAACCTCCCACCGGAGTATCCGGGCCTGGAGAACTCGGAAAACGAAGTTTCCTACCGGAGTATCCGGCACTATGCCGGAGTATCCGGCCCTGTCATTTCAGCACGCGCGCAAGCTCAAGAAAAATCTCGAAACCGGGTCAAATGACCTCCAAAAATCACGAAATTTGAACCATAGCTTTGTCTTGAGATGGGGAACAACATCCAAGAGGATTCATCTCAAAATCCCCACAAAATCTCCACGGATTTTGAATCTTATCAAGAACCTAGGGTAGGGATGAACTTGAGAGGGAAACTTCACCAAATCATCAAATCGAAGGTGCTCGTGCCATGGATTCGGTCAAGGACCTACCAAGGATTGTTCTAGCACATCCTAGCACCAAGATCCCTCAAGAAATCCGCCCCAAAACGCATCACAAAAGGCGAATCGAAAATCACCCGAAAATAGCTCCGAAAATGGGGAAAAAGATAAATTCGGGAATTAGATGAGGAGGAAGAACAAGAGCACGAGATTGATTCAAACAAACTTCATTCCATTGATTCAATCACGAAATCCATAGGTACAAAGCTAGGGCGCCGCCCTCTTCCTCCCTCTCTTGTTGAAAGTTGAAGATACAAGCTCTCACCTTGTTCCCTCTCCTCTCATCTCTCTCTAGCTCTCCCCTAGCTAGTCCTATCCTCTCACACACAATGGAGACAACCCAAAAGCCTCAAACTTGGCAGCCAACCTGCCCCTCCTACTTATCCTCTTGGACATTTCCACATCCCGGAAATGCCCCTCACACTACAACACACTTACCCTTCCATAAGGGCGTTTCCGTCCAACATTTTCTCCTTCGCCCGAACGCCGTCGGGCCCTTCACGACTTAGCTTCGCCTCGACGAAACCTTCGCGATGGTGCCACGTGCACCACCATCCGCCACCGCCGGTTTTGAGGCCCAAACCGGGAAACCGTCCACCACCGGTTTTGAGGCCCAAACCGGGAAACCGTCCACCACCGGTTTTGAGGCACAAACCGGGAAACCGTCGCCACCACCGGTTTTGAGGCACAAACCGGGAAACCGTCGCCACCGGTTTTGAGGCAAAACCGGGAAACCGTCGCCCACCGGTTTTGAGGCAAAACCGGGAAACCATCACCACCGGTTTTGAGGCCAAACCGGGAAACCATCGCCACCGGTTTTGAGGCCAAACCGGGAAACCGTCTCGATGTCGACGCGTGTCACCTCGTCCCGCGAACCTCGCCGTCAAGCCTCCTCGTCCCAGCCCGTCGGGACCTCGCTTGACTCGGCCTCCCGTTCGCCTTGACTTGGTCAACCCGCCGTCTTCATCACCTCCACGGTTTTGAGGCCAAACCGCAAAACCCTCCGTGCTTCTTGTCCGCCACGTGTATGGTGTGGATCACCCTTGACCTCACCGGCCTCTCGATCGCCCGGACCCAAGCCTTCTCGGTCCCAGCCCGTCGGGACCTTCGCTTGGTCCTCCCGATCCTCCTGCCGTTGACCATCAAGTTGACTCCATTGACCTACACATCATTAGACAAGCAAACACGTTTCTCTCCTTCTCCTCCATTCTTCCCATCACCTTCACCAACTCCGGTTAGCCATAAACATAATCAATATACATGCTCATGCAAACCTCAAGTTCTCACATTTCAAACTCGAACCCCATGTCAACTCAAACTAAGTCGTTGTCAATTACTCATCACATCATGAACCATGGTACATCTCAACATGGTTCCTCATTGCTATTCGGAGCTCTTCCCTCCACTGTCCGAAGTAGCAACAACCCTTGGAGAATAGCAAAATGGATGGAGGAATGAGTGATCTTACGGGATCTAGTGTCAAATTGGCAAAGTGGAGCTTTTTGGTGACATATCTGCAGCTCCCTCAAATTGGTTAGCACCAAAACCATGCACCTACAGGATACAGAGCAAGCGCCGGAGATGGTAGAGGTGAGAAAAGGCAGCGAGCAGAGCTTTCCTTGGTTTCAACTGGATGTTTTATTTCCTGTGTTTTGCACGTCCTCTGATTCCTTTCCCCAGGAAAGGAAGCAACCATTTCCTCATTCCAAACGCATCTATACGGTTCCTTTCCTCAGGAATCATTTCCTACGTATTTCCTTTGAAAATCCTTTGATCCAAACACGGCCTGATTGGTTCCCTTCGTCGACACGAGAACGGACTTGATGGAGTCATGGTGAATTGATGGATCAAGGCTATGGACAAGCTAGATCGAAGCAAGTGTTGGCTTGGTTAGATGTTAGTTTGAGTCTATAGGAAAAACCGTACTATCAAGAAGGTCTAAAGTATTTCTCTTAGTGCACACTAGTTGTAGAGATCATTGGATGTATGGTGAGTCTCTTAGAGGATAGCACTAGAAGAAACAGGTTGATTAATGACATTTTTCGGGTGTCACTAGGCACTGCTAGTGAATTTTTTTTGTCACAAATCACGATTTATGACTTTTTAAGCGTCACTAGTCGAGCATGGCCAGTCATGATTTATGACCTTTTTTAAATGCAGACCAGGAGATAGTGACGATAGTTCAGCTACTGAGTCAGACGACGATCCGACGTCGCTGCCGACATGATATCATCTATTTTTGTCATAAATCGTGATTTGATCCACTTCCGAAACCGATGGCCCATGTTTTGTTGAGGTTTTCGTCATAGATCGTGGTCCGGTTCGGTTAGGGCCTAATTTATGGTACGTCAGGGAAAGTCGTGGCCCAATAGTGGAAGCGGGGCCACCACAAAGTGGGTCATTTCGTCATGTTTTCCTAGTGAGCTGACAGGTTTAGGCTTATATGTTGGTGCGTATTTTGTCATAGGTTGTTGTTCGGTCCAAATAGAGCCCATAAAAAGCCGTTGTGTCTGTAGCCCATAAACGTAATTTTTTCCGTTCTGACTGTTACTTGGTCGGGTTCATATTTTGCTAGCCCATTTCTTTGGCCAATAATGATCCTAAAACTCATTTAAATTGGAATGAAAATACACAGATGACAGAACAGTTATGGAAGAATATGTATACAAGCTTCTAGTTCACTATTCCTAAACATATCCCTGAGGGCAGAATCTCAAATAGCAATAGAAAAAGCTACATCTATCGCACAATCAAAGGGTAAGGAGAGCATACTTCAGGTTTCACTATACAGTTTGCCCGACACGTGCAAAGGGATGTAGCTTCAGCAGTTCCACCAAGCAGGCATTGTCATCTTCAGTTTGCTTCTTTAAACATTCAATCTCATCATATTGAGTTTTCATGCTGCATCTATTTCTTGTGCCTCTTTCTGCAACGTTGCCAACTCTTGCTGCTGCTCATCCATCAGTCTTCAAAGTGCTTTTGTGACCTTCTTTTGTGGTCAGAACTTGAGCCTAAAGCTCTTGTAACCGATTGGAGTGCTCCTTGGAGGGTGAGTTCATGCCCACAACTTCAATAACGGTACTAGCTCGCATAACTTGAGAAACATCTTCGTTATCTACATCGTACTGGCAAATAAGGAGTTACAACTCAGATTCTCATCTTGTACTAAGATTGCCTGAAATGTACCAAATGTAAAGATGAGATAAAATGGGATAAGGACTTACGAAAGCTGCCTGGCTATCTAAAAAATGTCAGATTCGTTCACATCGGTAGCTGCATCTCTTTCTTCTGGAATGATGAGAAAAATATTTCAAACGGTAAGCTTGCAACTACACGAAATGAAGATTTCATGATTGTTTATCAGAGGCATCGTTTCTTTAGCATCTTACCACGGAGATGTAGCACTGAAATCTTGTGGATTGAACCTCCTCACTCTTCTGTTGTATTATCACATGCTTTTACTGCACATCGTGCATTATTGTAAGATGAGGTTATACGATTGAGTATGCGATACATAGAAAGAAGATAAATCAGATTAACAGTGTTCAGTGATACCTTTTGGAACGGGATTGACCGCATCTCCAACAGGTCTCTTGCTCGTAGGTCACTTTGCATTGTTGTTCCTTTCACATGCATATAGAAGCGAAGTTAAATAAGTGTAATCATCAAAGCATGTAGCTATACCCATGTGTGCAATAAGCTTTGAAGTACTACTCAGGTTAACACAGATTATTTGGGGTTGAAGTGCATTTTGATGAATACATTCAGATGCATAAGCATCAACATTGTACTCAGTGTGCAATAAGCTTTAAGTACTACTCAAGTTATTATAGATTATTTGGGTTGCAATGAATTTTGATGAATACGTTCAGATGCATAACCATCAAGAATATAGCTGTCCACTGTATGCAATAAGCTTTAAATACTACACAAGTTAATACATATTATCTGGGTTGCAGTGCATTTGATGAATACATTCATATACATAATCATCACGGTTCCACCATTCGAATAAGAAAGGTATAGATGCAGCTAATATATCCTTCCTAATGGAACTGCCAGGCTTCAACATCCTCTGCGCCGCAACTACAACGTCCTCCGCGCGCCGACGCGGGCAGGGAGATGCGTTCAGCAGCAACGCCGATGACGAGAAGCTGAATGGGAGAGAGGCAGGGAGCCAGGGAGGAAGGGGCGGCTTTGGAGATCAGGGTCGGGAGGGGTGCAGAAGTCAAAAGAAGCGGCGCCTCACTTTTCCACGCTCGGTCGTGAAAGGTGGCGGCCGTTGAACGGCTATTTTCCGTTTTCTCTTCTTCACATTGATTAGGAACAAACACAGGAACCTGAACGCATAAAAATTGAACTGATTTACTGTAGCACGAAAGTTTTTCATTACAAATAGATCCAATCAAAAACCTAGGGGTTTGACCGCAAAAACAAAGACGGCATGTGTCAACGCCGTGACGGCTGGATGCGCTGGAAATCCGGCGACGTGGATCCTTTCCCTAGTGGATGATGCAGGATCCTTTCCCTAGGCGTTTACGGTACAACATTTATGGTTCTTATTGCATGGATCCTTTCCCTAGTGGCAACTTCACCACGCCACCGATGACCGATCGATGAGAGATGTATCCATCCTACATCATGACTCACTCTGCGCTTCAGAAATCCGTCCAGCACCACCACATGGTCCTTGGTCCTTTTCACAGTTTGGAGCAGTGGTTGGTCAAAGAAGGTACTCCCTCCGTTTTTTAATATATGACGCCGTTGACTTTTTTGGTTACGTTTGACCGTTCGTCTTATTCAAAATATTTATGTAAATAGCTAAGTGTATAGGTTAATCTTAAAGTGCTTTTGATGATGAATCCAATGATATTCATTTCACATTCGAATAGTAATTATTTAAATTTCTATTATTGATCAAAGTTCAACGAAAAAGTCAACGGCGTCATATAATTAAAAACAGATGGAGTATCAATCGTTTAGTCAGCGAGGTCGCCGCATTGAACAGATGCAGGCACTGGCTAGTGAGACGAAAGAAGCGTGAATGACAGAAGAATCGTAATTTGGTCTGCTTTTTTTCTTTTTCTTTTTGGCGACTGAATTGGATCTGCTTTTTGTGGCCGGCCCTGCTCCGGCCAGTGACCAACGCATGTTCTGGCTTCAGCTGCGGCAGCCCGTGGAGAGAGACGACTGCCCGTGGAGAGAGACGACTCGTCAGTTCCAGCCTTCCAGCAGTAGCAACTGAAAATTAATGCCCCAGTTAGTTTCCCACCGTGTTGCAGGATTGTGAACAATGGTAGATAAATTCCAAACAAATTTCAATATAAGAATTAATTCCTTTTTTTGGCAAATGAATTCCACTGTTTTGCTTTGTGATGTTTTTGTTTTTGCAAATTTAAGTTTTGCCATCTGATGTTACCAAATGGTTACCAAATGGGAAATGAATATTGGTGCTGGAAATTATTAGTCAGTTAACTGTTTATTAGTATAAAGTTTCAATTTTGACTAAAATGATTTCTTTAATAATTTCGAGCACCAATATTCATTTCCCATTTCCTGTGGAAATGACCATAATCACAGTAGCTGGTCAAAGTTTCAAATAAGAGGCACTGCAATCTTTTGACTTCTTTAAATACTTTCATTTAACCATGGAAGACTTCTTTTCTGAAATTCAACATAAATAACCAAAACAAAGTTCTGCTAGGACGCACACATTATTACTGCTCAAACATGGCTACAACCTGAACAAACATGGACCGTAACGTCTACCAGGACGTACACAACACACTAGGTACGTAGTATCTGAAGAACAAACATATGGACTGCATGACTGGCGAGATGAACTCAACACAATAGCTTCTATCTGAAGAACAAACATGGACCTTAACGACAGGAACACTCTAGGTACTAGCTAGTCCAACACACGCACAAATGGCACTGCAATCACGAGCCATGAACAGATCCGCCCTGGTTGGATTGACAACGGCATGGACATGGGGATCGCCTCATCCATGCTGCTGCGGAATGGACAAGGCGTTGATCCACGGCATCTGAGTACCGAGGCCCGAGACGGCGTGCCAATGGCCGCTTCGGTTGGCGAAGGCCGTGACGGGGGCGTCGTAGGTTTTCAGGGCAATTGTGGTTCGGTCTTGGTCATTGCCCTGGATCTTGAGGGTGATGAGCTGCCACTCGGCAAACGCACTCCGCTGGTGCTGTTCCCCCAGCGAACCGAGGCTGCTGCTGGCGAGAGCCAGCATGAGGAAGATGAGCAAACCCTTCATGGTGGTGAACTGCCTCGATCGCTCGCAGGGAGAAGGAGAAAGTGTAGTGAGGCCAAAGGTGTGTGTGCTCTATATCGGTCTCCTAAGCGAGTAGGAGTATATATATTTCGCTCTGAAAGTATAACTGCAGCTAAACGGAGCGCAGTAGTAGTTGGAGAATGCATGAAGCGCCACCACATGAGGAACGGCTGAGCAATACGTCCTCTCAGTACAGCACTAGCTAACTTTTGCGTGACCCACACCCATGGGTTCAACACACTGCCCCGGAGCTAGCCACATGCATTTGTCATTCCTTCCTGCTTTACAGATTTTGAACCAGTTGGACAATGAGGTAGCTAGCCTATTGACAGATTTTGAACCAGTTGGACGTGCAGAACGGATGAGCTTGTCCTGCAGGCTGTGGGATGGGGGCTTTTGGAGTGGGATTCGCAATTAAGCATTTATTCAATGATTGGGAGTTTGTTTATGTAATTTTTATAATTTTCTAGATCGAATAGAAAATTGTTTGCATTTACACTATATTAATTATTTTTGGCTGCCACTGCAGTTTAGGACGTGATGGATAGCAAAATTAACATGACAACATCAAATAGCGACCAGCCAGCAGAATCTATGATATGTATCTTTGACCAAGAAAAAAAAGGATCCACGTTCCTCTCAAAACCTATAAATTCCCACGTTAATCAGATAAAAAAAAGGAAACAGAATTTACCCACCACTGTTATTACGAAAAAAATAGACTAATTAGCCTGTCACATATTTTTTAGTAACCACCATTACCATTAGGAAAATAATAATCTAAAATGTCCAAATCACTTTGGGAAGATGTATGCAGCTACACGACATTGAGTCCCAACGTATTTGGAGAATAAAGAACAACACATATAGGTGGCTTGTAGCGCTTTATTTTCTTAATCCTGAAATGCTTCTGGGTGGCACGATTTGACGGGGAACACTTATATATAGCGTGCTATCTTATGGTACATGCTCCACATCCTGGCATTTAATTGTCATAAAGCTGCACCACCAAGTTTATGACTGTAATCCACATGTCTTGAAACAGCTGCATCTGTATGTGCATCTTGGACGTGATATGAAGCATTGTAATTTGTATAATCTATTAATTATATATATTACCGATGTCTGTTATATATTGAGCTATTCGTTATTGCATATCTTGTACCAATATCATTTTCGTTTCCTCAAGGAACTGTCAAATTTGTGTTTCTTTTTACGTTTTTAGTGGAAAAAGACACACTGCCATGTTTTGTGCTAGTGTTAAAAACGAGAACAAAAGTAAGGCAGTCTCTTTCAAGGTGAGGATTGCTTCTAATCAAAATCAGTTAGTTTCATGAAGTCGTAGAGCACCAGTACGTTTGTTCTTTTAGATGTGCATCAACTCTCCTATCTTTGTTCTAAGAGAAATTCTATGGTGCTTGGAGTTAAAATACTATAACAATTTTAGAATTGTATGATTCGAGATTGTTGGATGTTAATTAGAGTGCCTTGCACGCCCTTTGGTTCAAAGTATAACGAAATAACGAATTCCGTCGACGTTAATTCGAAGCTGCAGGCTCAGCGTGTCCATACGTGTTCATCAGTTTAAATCGAACTATACACAAGCGCGTCTTTTCCAGCAAGGCACGTCGGAGACCATAAACAATACGGACACAATTGCCAGCACGCTGGATCACACGTCCACTCCGCTACCTATATAAGAACACACATCTCTAGTATTCCCCAACCTCATCATCGCACTGCAATGGCAACAAAATAACTTAAAAACAGTCACACTGCTCCCCACTTGGCAATGGCAACCAAATCATCGCTGCTGTTGATCGCACTAGCCGCGGCCCTGTTCGTGGGGTCGCACGCCGGCGGCATCGCCATCTACTGGGGTCAGAACGGAAACGAGGGCTCGCTGGCCGACACCTGCGCCACGGGCAACTACAAGTTCGTCAACATCGCCTTCCTCGCGGCGTTCGGCAACGGCCAGCCCCCCGTGTTCAACCTGGCCGGCCACTGCGACCCAACCAACGGCGGCTGCACCGGCCAGAGCGCCGACATCAAGACGTGCCAGAGCCGCGGCGTCAAGGTCATGCTCTCCATCGGCGGCGGGGCAGGCAGCTACTACCTCAACTCCTCCGACGACGCCAGGAACGTGGCGACGTACCTCTGGAACAACTTCCTCGGCGGCCAGTCCTCGTCTCGCCCCCTCGGCGACGCGGTCCTCGACGGCATCGACTTCGACATCGAGGGCGGCACCAACCTGCACTGGGACGATCTCGCCAGGTACCTGAAAGGGTACAGCAACTCCGGCCAGACGGTGTACCTGACCGCCGCGCCGCAGTGCCCGTTCCCGGACGCCTGGGTGGGCGGCGCCCTCAGCACCGGCCTGTTCGACTACGTCTGGGTGCAGTTCTACAACAACCCTCCCTGCCAGTACAGCGCAGACAGCACCACGAACCTTGCCGACGCATGGAAGCAGTGGCTCACCGTTCCGGCGAAGCAGATCTTCCTCGGCCTCCCGGCGTCGCCTCAGGCGGCTGGGAGCGGGTTCATCCCAGCTGATGACCTCAAGTCTCAGGTGCTGCCGTTGATCAAGGACTCTGGGAAGTATGGAGGGATCATGCTGTGGTCCAAGTACTACGATGACCAGGATGGCTACAGCTCTTCGTGAAGAGTGATGTCTAAGCTGGTTACTAGCTCGCGGCAGTGTGAACAATGTATGTTTGGTATTTTGCTTTTGTGGTCTAGTGGTGTGTAACAGTGTGAGCATTACTTCTTTTCCCTTGTAAGCAGCTTTCTGGTTCTGCGATGGTTTGTACATATTGTATTGATGATGGAACCACTGAGTTGAGTTTTCGTGACTTCTCTGACTAGCTATTTACTTCTTCGGTCATTTATTTACCTCTCCTGCTAAACTTTCAATTTATATTGAGTGAACCAGAAACATGGTCGATATCTTTCATCAGTATATAAAAATTGAGTGAATACGCCGTGGGTACTTAAACTATTTAAAGATTCTCATCTAGGTCCAGCAATTCTCAAATCGTTCATCTGTCCATGATCTATTTAAGTGTTCACTTGATCCATACACATCTACATATAGCTAAGTTGTGCTGATGTGCCATGACAACATGACATAATTTTATGGCAGCTCCTCGAGCTCTCCCCCGTTCTTGCTATCATGCCCTTGACTTCCTGATGGCGATAACTATCGCTTTGACAAACACCGAATGCGTGTGGCGGCGATCTTTGTTCCGCATGCCCGCACGTGCAATCCCCGCGGCGCGACACTAGAACATGAGCCCGAGCTCATTCATTCCCATGCACACGGAACCCGTGACGAGCTGCGGGCTCCGAACGGGTGGGCTCAGGTAAAGACAAACGGTGGGAAAATCTAAAGTTTGATGGGCTTGGCAGAGATTACCACGGAAAATCGCCAGAGAGGAGCGCAAAGAGCTAGGTAGAAGAATTGGCAAGAGACTCTAGCTCACCCAAGAGGGAGAAATCAATAGCGAATTTTGTATGGTCTGTAAGCTGGGACCAGGGACTTTTGATGGGAATAAGACAAAATTTAAGGGGTTAACTATAAATATGAACCAACAACGACTTTTTGTTCATGCTGGAAGCCCAAGTCAGCTGTGTCATCTGAGTTGGAGAGTTTCAGACCCAAATGAACCTACTTAAATAGATCATAGACCTAAATAAACAATTTGAAAGTTGATGGACCTAGATGAGAATCCTCAATACTTTAAAGACCCCCGGTGCACTTCACTATAAAAGATTTCACTCATTGGTTCAGCCACTGTACTACCCATGATCACCAGCATAGGTAAAATAAATCATAAAAAAATAGGGTCGTAAATCATGAAGAGATTGAAATCCATTTGGAACATTAGTAGTTGGATTTACAGCTCTTGGGATTTAACGTTTTAAGAGTTGGATCCAAGAGAGGACTCCCCCATCCTGCACATTGTGTGTTATGTGACCAGAGGAGACGTTCAGCACATATTGGTCGGATGCGTTTTTGAGGGTTTATGTACGAACCATTCTTTTTTTTTTCCTTATAATACAAAGATACGCAGCTTTCCTGCGTATTCGAGAGAAAAAAAAGGGATATTTCAATTAGTATTACCTTGGCTGGGAAAAACTAAAATTTCAGACAACCAAACGCATGGACATATACATACTCAGAATCATCCCACAACTGAACCACTTTGTGCAGGAAATAAAATAAGTTTTTTACAGGACAATAATAGTTTGCGTTTTTTTTTTTGCCATGGGACATTGTCGATTTTAGCTCTGGAACCCTATGTATTCATAAAATTGTTGTCTGACGCCACCATCATTAAAAAGTAACATATCCTGACAGAAGGAATCAGAAATTATTTAATTGACCTCATTGCCTTCGACTGATAATACTTTATACCATTTCGGGCATTACTCCCGATACCATTTATATCTCTCTTTAGACCTGTCTGTGATTATGTTGTCATTATATATGCAAGACATTCTTAAAGCTAATGCGAATGCTACTTAAATTTATCGTAACAATCCAATACAGATTTTCATACTGCTGCGTGAGTGCTCAGTTAAAACAGCAGAAATTGATTAATTTCAAACCAAGGTAACGTTCACGTTACTTTGAAGCTGCTAGTGGAATCAATCCATACCTGTTCACAAACCACCGTGATGACGCAGTACAAACTGCCTGAACTGCCCAACAAGCCACGGCGGACCATAAAAAATAACGGCAGAAATTCCAGGAACCAGTTTCACACGGCCCGTTCCTTCACTATATAAGAGAAATCCTTCCTGCCCTATCTCATCACCCACAGCAGAACAGCTACAAATTTGATCACTCAAGGAAGAAAAGCAACATTACTCCACGCATGGCAACCAATCATCGCTTGCGCACCTGCTGCTCATAGCAGTAGCCATTACGCAGATTGCTGGGTCACATGCTGGTGGCATTGCTATATACTGGGGTCAGAATGGTGGTGAGGGATCACTGGCTGAAACCTGCGCCACTGGCAACTACAAGTTTGTCAACCTAGCCTTCCTCACCACCTTCGGCAATGGCCAGACCCCGGTGCTCAACCTGGCAGGCCACTGTGACCCCACCGACGGTGGGTGTGCGAGTCAAAGTGCCGATATCAAGTCATGCCAGAACCGTGGAGTCAAGGTCATGCTCTCCATTGGTGGCGCATCAGGCAGCTACTACCTTTCCTCATCCGACGATGCGAAGAATGTCGCAACCTACTTATGGAACAACTTCTTAGCGGTCAGTCATCTTCCCGCCCCTTGGGTGATGCAGTCCTTGATGGCATTGACTTTGACATTGAGGGCGGCACCAACCAGCACTGGGATGATCTTGCAAGGTACCTGAAAGGGTACAGCAACTCCGGCAGGAGAGTGTACCTGACTGCCGCACCACAGTGCCCTTTCCCGGATGCCTGGGTGGGAGGCGCCCTCAACACTGGCCTGTTTGACTATGTCTGGGTGCAATTCTATAACAACCCTCCCTGCCAGTACAGTTCTAGCACTTCTAATCTGGCAGATGCATGAAGCAATGGCTGACGATTCCGGCAAAGCAGATCTTCCTTGGCCTCCCGGCTTCACCCGAGGCAGCTGGAAGTGGCTTTATACCAGCTGATGATCTAAAGTCTCAGGTGCTCCCGTTGATCAAGAACTCAGGGAAGTATGGAGGGATCATGCTATGGTCTAAGTATTATGATGACCAAGATGACTACAGCTCTTCAGTCAAGAGTAATGTTTGAGTGGGTTGCCTCCGAATGTCCACAGTTACTTATGCTTTGTGAAAACATTCTAACTACCCCCCCCCCCCCCCCCCCCCCCCCCCCCCCCCTTCGCCCCTCCTTTTTTTTTGAGATCTTGTGAGAACATCCCGTGTGATTCTGGCTAGCAGTTTGTATGTGCAATAAATAATATTTGAGGATTCGATTGGAGATTGGACCTACAATCTCAGGGCCCACTGCTATTCCACATGACGAGTTCAACACATTTAATTTTATGAGAAGTTATCTGATGCCAAGATAAAAGTCTTAATGATTAATTGATTATAACACTTTGTTTATGCTATAGAAAATGATTTAGAGGCCCAGTCTAGAAAATGTGTGTTGAACTCCAGATTTATGAGTCAATACATTATCAAAAGCTGAAGCATACAACATAATTCTCATATGCAAATGTGAGGAACTACAGCGTTGCATTTCCGCAGCTAATATCACCGAACATACAGGTAACAGGAAATGAAAAGTAATGCAAGTTGGACACACATACCCAAACATCTACTTTGTTAAGACGATGTATTCTATATTGAACAGTGTTTCAATAGAGTCAACCACAACTCTTAAGAACTTCTAGCAACCCTCTACAGATTGATCTACTTGTTGAGGTGTTATGGCTTTGAGCCAGTAGCAAGATCAAATCCTGGAGGAATAAATACAACATCATCCCATTTTGAGGAGGAGTTATCCTGCAATATGCCTTTTCATTTTAGTAGTATAGCAGAATCTAAACGAAATATTGTATGTAATGTGAACTGTGAACAAATCTAGAGTTACAAAATGTGTGATAAATGAGGGTTGTAGTGGATACAAAAGCCATTCAGGATGCAGTGTGTCGAGAACAAGTTAATAGTAGTTCAGAACTATGTCACTCTCGGGGCAAAATGGGTTGATATGATTAGAAGACCAGCGAAATTTTGTAGCAAAATACTTGGTTCAATCCATCTGTAGCTAGTAGAATCATAAAAGAAACACAATTATGGTTGAACAGTAACAGATTGCAGCTGTGCGTACCTTCATGGATTTGATGACATCCTCCAAAGAAGAAACCTGAAAAGAAGAGTGAGTCAATACATGATTTCAAGCCTGCCAGTCTAGAGTGTTGAGCCTAGAAATAACGACATACCTGAGTGTCACCAATCCTGATAGCAGGGTTAGGTTTTTGCTGATCACGAGAGGTCCGGTGCAGTGAGTTGTCCAAATCCTCCTATACATTTGTAAAATAAGAGATTCAAACTAAGATCAGCATAAAAATTCATTCACGAGGGTAAAGGAGACATGGAATATTTAACTAACCTTTCTGAAGAAAGCTGGACGATATCTCTTGTTATCACTCATCAGGACCAAGCTCCTTGACTGCGTAGTAGGTTAACATGTCATGCAGTAACATCAATTAGAATAGTCACTCTACAACAAGAAATTACTAAGAAATAATGAGCTAAGCAGGTCGCATGGAGTCGTGGAATGCTGAGATGCTGGAAGCGCTGGCTGCTGTGCAATCATCAGCCTGATAAAAATGAAAAAAACAGCCTGTGGGTTTGCATTCTGCACAAATGCCAGTGGCCAGCACATGGGAATTGACTGAACAGCTATGGCTGTCAGGGTCCCTGTTATGGATGTACGCCGGGGGCCTCAGCCCACGGCAGCAAGACGAGGACCTAGCCTTCTACTTCTTGCTTACCTTCTACTCTACCCTTGTAACCTTTATATAAGGACCTAGGACCCTAACCCTAGCAGGCTCCGCCGGCCCATAAGGCCTAGCTGACTGCCCATAACATTCCATCCCTCCTTACAGCTCTCGCCCACGAGCTGCAATCAAACTCCCTAAACGACGATGACGACTCGACAAGACCATACTAAAACGACAGACTCAGCATTAAGCCTTTTACATCTCGGCTTAAGATTTATTCTACCTTCTGCATAAACTTCAAAGTGGTAGATTCGCAAGCTCTCAGCAGTAGTGCAGGTCATCCGGGAACACATGTATGCTTTTCAACTCTGATGTCATCCAGCCCGAAACTCGAAAGCTTTCTTGTGCCAAAGGGTGGCACCAGTGACCACCACAAAATGGCTGAAACACGCATGGCCTGGAGCAGTTGCAGGCTTGCAGCCAAAAATATAACACATTTGCCCGAAATAATCGGAGCAGAAGCCTGCAGTTTTGCCTGCTGAAGCAACCTGACCAGACCACCATTGTTAATGAAGAGGAGGCCTGACGAGGGGCCAAGCAGCAACGGCGCATGGAAGACATCACCCCTAGCGCCCATCGCGGGCAAGATACCGCCACCCGCCACGCGCAGGAGGCCGCCCTCGCCGAGCTTCCTGTGCAGGCCGATGACGATGCTGCCATGAAGCCGTCGCCTGGTCGTCGGCGTATCTCCGCGAAAGTACTGGTGGAGTGCGGGGTCGATGACGGAGGGGCAGGAGTCGACCACGACGGGGCCGCACGACCTGATGGCAGAACTGCGACACCTCCTGGCGCGTCGTGCTAGCATGTTGCAGCTTGTTGTGGTGGCCATCGCCAGGGTTCCACGGTTGACGGCGACCAAGCCAACCTTCACCGCGGTGCCTTTGCAGCAGCATCCTGAAAGATGTGGCGGCAAATTGGGGCATGGTGTCTGGAACTGAAGAATAGGAGATGGAAGCGACGGTTGCAGATTGGGAAATCCAGATCGATTTGCCGAGAGGTGGATAGGAGGCGGTGTCTGCGGGGGTGAACTTGGGGGCGGATCAGGAGATGCTGGCCGCTGTGCAGGATGACAAACAACCAGCTGAATGGACGGAGAAAAATACCGAGGTGGTGGCGGCTGTATGGGAGAAAATTACGGAGGCGTTGGCGGCTGTATGGGAGGAGGAAAAGGCGGAGGAATCACGGGCGTGGTTGGCGGTGTGAACAACTCCCTCGACGGCGGAGGCGGTGCCGGAGTTGCACAACTCACCGGAGGAGCACAGCGCCCCTCCCTCGCCATCTCCGCTGGACAGGTTGCAGGCGTCTGATCGTCGCCTGGCATTGACGAGGCCAGCTGCAACGTTGGTGACGCGACAACAGCAGGCAGCCGTGGAAGCTGCTTCTTCGCCTCCACTGTTGCCATGGAGACCACTCGCCGTGGTGCAGGCGTCTGACGCCCAGCGATGATGAAAGCGATGATGAGGTCGACTGCAACTTCGTCAGTGATGCAACGGCGGCATGCTGCAGTGCTGGTGCCGCATCAGCAATTGGCGACGTTGGTGGAGGCAGCGAAGCCAGAGACCGCTTCCCCTCCACCACGGCGAGACGTGCCTCCTGATCGTCGAGGCGGCGGAACATGGCCTCCATCTGCGCAAGGGCAAAGTCGAGCTTTGCAGAGAATGCGGTGCCGGCCATGGAGGGCGATGCACCGAACTGACTCTAGATACCAAATTGTTATGGATCGGCGCCGGGGGCCTCAGCCCACGGCAGCAAGACGAGGACCTAGCCTTCTACTTCTTGCTTACCTTCTACTCTACCCTTGTACCCTTTATATAAGGACCTAGGACTCTAACCGTAGCAGGCTCCGCCGGCCCATAAGGCCTAGCTGACTGCCCATAACAGCCCAGTTATGTCAGGCTGGAGATCAGCATGACTCAAGCCGAGTAGGCTAGGATTGTTTCCCCCTGCTGCAGTTCAGTTTGAATTTCGCTCAGAATAGGCTCCGTGACAGCCAGAAGTATAGCTTGTTAACCTACACACACAAGCACACCACATACTGCTCCATCGTCTTTGTGGCTGTTGGCAGGGAGGTTGGAGAGACTGTTTTCTGATGAGTAATCAAGGAAAGGCCAACTGAAGCTATGTTTTTAACGTGACAAGGCGAGGCATGGCGACCTGCACCATTCTAATCGCCTAGGTCCTCCTGAGGTGAGGTCAGGCGACGCGTACCAGCCCAATAAACAATAAAAAAAACAGAGGCAGGTAGGAGGAAAGAAAAAGAAAAATGAAAGAGGAAAAGGTAAGGAGAAAAAAAAGGAGAAGTGAGGGCGCTTGGCCCAGCCCACCAGGCAGCCCAAAACAGCGCACCCCCCCCCCCCCCCCCCCCCCCCCCCCTTTTCTCTACCTACCACGATCGATGCAGCATTGCTCTCGCTCCAGGACTATGACACAGACATTCTTCCTTCTCTCTCTCGCAGCACATCTGCTCTCCTGCCTTCCTTTCTCTCTCTCAGCAGTGCTTCACCTACCCCTACGCGCAGTTCCCTGCCCTTCCAGATCTATCACGTCGTTGCCGACATGGAGGAGCATCGCTGCCACCACGCTAGAGGCGGCAGGGATGGGGACGGGATGGCTAGGCCGCTCCTGCTCCTCCCTTCTCCTTCCCTCTCCAGACTCCTCTTTCACTGTTTCCTTTTCTTGAGGACTCATTACCTGTTATAGGTAAGGGCAAAACACTAAGGGGTCCCACTCGCCTGGATGACAAGGCCACCCCAATGCGACGCCCTAAAAACTATGAATGTAAGCAATCGATGGAGGTCCTTTCTGGCGATTTTCTAACGTGGTACAAGTTTAGGAGTGGTCAGCAGCCTTGCCAAAGGAGTGAAATCCTACTTGCAGATAATTTTTTACATTTTTCACTTCCAAACATCATATTAGCGGTTGTTCTCCCAAAAAAAAAAAAATCAATCAGTGGATGTAATTTGCATAGACAATATAAGCATGTCCAGGTTTGTTTTGTGAAAATTATGAACATAAACCTATTGCAGATCTTGTGACGATTTACAAACCTGAAAAATTGGAACTCCTGGAAAACCCCCTCCAGCATAAAGCCCTTCATCTTGCATCAACTGCAGAGTTACAAAGCGCGTCGTTATATTTCGGAATATGCCCGGACATGACTTTACACCATACTAGTTTGTCTCCTTAGTGGGAGTGCAAATTTCAACAGGATATGAACAGTTAATAGGAGATGGGGAAGAACTCATCCCAATTTCTCAACTTATGACTGGCATTATCCCATTTTTCTTAACAAATTTTTAACAACCGAATAATTTTTTGGGTAATTATCTGTTTGCACATGTACAAATTGAAAATATGGTGGAGCAGCAAGTTAAATTTGGTGTAAGATTATTTTCGTTAGCTACACTCAATTTTACTGAAGGATCTGCTGAATTTTGAACCACTTAAATTCCTTATGATATTTTTCATGCAACAGTTGTTCGCCATGCCAACCAAAAAATGCATTTGAGTTATAAGCATCAACATAACAGCATATCTACACAATACAGAGAAGTGAATGAACAGTCAGATAGGACAGAGAAAATCCATGTTGCCCAGTAATAATTTGTAGGTTAGATTTGCTTCCAAATTTTATTGTGTGTAATGCAAATAAAATTATGCAACCAAACTAGGAGGCAATTTATAGTTAATCAGTTCCCTTACATATCCATGAAAAGTATAAAATCAGGGGAAATGAATAAAATCAAGAAGATTTATCTCCTATGTTGCATGCACATCCCGATGCACATAGCTCCCGCTTGCGCAGGGTCCGGGGAAGGGTCCGACCACTTTAGGTCTTTTGTACGCAGCCTTCCCTGCATTTCTGCAAGAGGCTGTTTCCAGGACTTGAACCCATGACCTCATGGTCACAAGGCAACAGCTTTACCGCTGCGCCAGGGCTCCCCTTCCATGTTGCATGCACATCCATATATTCAAAAAGATTATCACCTTGAGTGCATTAGCCACTTGAGATGAATCAGGGAGGAACCGAAAGGCCACACATCAGACTTCAGCTGGATAACCTGGAAACAAAAGATGAATGTACGCAAGGTAAACTGAAATAAAAACCATATATGATTTCAGTAGTTGGAAACCATAATAAACATCGAATAATTAAGATCCATCATTACAAGTGACTGCCTAATACAAGCACTAAAAATGTTTATAGTAAGATGGGAGGCATTTTCTCTTTTTTTATAAGAAAAAAAAAAGATGTTGGTCACCTACATAGGTAATATAAAATTATTGAAAGCCTCATATTTAAGGCACGAAGGATGTGCATTCAATGATTTTACAGCGTAGGTAACATCTTTTCTTTGTTACGTCTCCTTTACTAACATTATGGATTATTCTTCACAATGAACAGCAACAAGTACAAACATTTAGGCATCTCTCCAAGTAAAGTGGTCATATGCATATCACAGCGATTCCCTTGCTAGATATTCAGCCCCATTGACAACAGAGAAATAGATTTAGAACCAGCCTTGCTAGATATTCAGCCTCATTAAATCCTACTGTAAGCATATAATAGCAAAAATGATGGATGAATGTATAATTTTGAACAGAGTGAGATCTCAGATCATTCCACCAAGCCATTCTCAAGAACAGACAATTTCAACATTACATGGAAACATGCTACAGAAACGGAACTGATGACAAACCATAGCTTTAATATGTGCGCCAGAATACTGAGACAACACTACTACGTTCAGGCATTCCGTCGAGCATTTCAGGGCTCACGGTTATACAAGGCTTACTGAGTTAGAATAAACTGTCGACGCAAACTAAATCACTGGGAATGAACAATAACCAAAGCGCATGCTCCCAGAAGAATAATCGAAGGGAAATAAATTCGAACCGATAGCAGGAAAGCACCGGACCTTGTTGAGCGCGACGGGCACGACGCTGGAGCCGGCGCGCATGTCCCCTCCATCTGCGCGAGGAGCGCGTCTGCATCCTCCCTGCGGAAGCAGAGCAACCCAAGTGCGGGGGGTGGCCTCGAACGCTCGCTCCCTCCTGTTCTTCCGCGCGGGTGGACGACACGAGGACGAACTCCTGGGCGGCATTGGCAAGCGCGTACACGGGCACCCCGGCGAGCCGCTCCTCGATCTCCGAGACCGGAAGGGCAGCGGCGGCGGAGGGCTGGGCCTTTGCCTGTACCGAGGAGGGGGAAGGGATGCGGGCCCAGGGCGGCGGTGGAGGGAGGGCACGGGGGAGGTAGAAAGGAAGGAGGTGAGGTGGGCTTGGATGGGGGCGAAAGGGTTGGGGATGCCGCCGGGGCCAGGGCTAGGGTTTGGGTTGGACGTACTGACGGCGGCGGTTGTGGTGGTGGATGTGGGGTTCTTGAGCCATGGAACTGGAATTGGAAAGGCATGGCGATGACGGAGGAAAGGGAGAGGTGAGCAGGGAGCACGGGGAAGAAGACAGAGTCTTCTGCTTTGCAAGGGTTTACGCTCTGTTTCCGTTTATGGGCTTTTTGACGAGCGTCTTGGACCTACGAACCCAAGCAAAAGCAAGGCCCAATTTAGCCTCTCTGTTTTCGTTTATGGGCTTTTTTTACAACCGTCTTGGACCTACGAACCCAAGCAAAAGCAAGAGTATTGAACGGTGCAAATGTGTGCCTTGGAGCCTTTGGTTTTTGTATTGTCCGTGTTCCAGTCATGTTGCATGTATTGCTATACACTGCATATTACTAATGTTACACTATAATTTTGTTTATTTGTATGTCTGTTGGTATCCACTAGCATTCAAAGTGTAACTGCAAGAGTATGTATTAATATTATATTTTCTTTTAAATATTACAAGGCTTATATGGAATCTACAAGGATCAACAAGAAACTTGTTTCTCTTCCAGCCTTCTCTAGCTCATCCTTAGACTCTGCCTTCGCTACGTTGTCCTCGAGACATGCTTGTGTATGTTTCGTCATATTGCAGTTGAGGTGATGTTGCTTGAGAAGTTAGAATCAGGATTTGACGTCACCTTGTTCGCGTTTGACATAATGCATTCTGGAATCGGAGTTTGAGGTTGTCTTGTGCCTCAAACTATTCCTTCATGTCTATCTGATCTGCTGCCTCATTGTTGCATAATGTTCACCCTCATGGTATAATGTACAAACATCAAATGATGTAATAAAATTAAGTCTTGTTTATTGACATGAAAAACCAAATAAACGGTGCAAACTTTCTTCCGTTCTGAGAATGAAACACTTGGTATGTATTGCATCAAATGCAACCTTTGACACAACAATAATGTTTTTGAGAATGGATGAAGGAGAATGGTCATGTGACATAAGAATGGTGTCAGGAGTTGTAGGGGCATCAAGACTCGAGAATAGAGAAGCAGAGATCGTAGGAAGTGCAAACAATGTTAGAGTGGAGGTGAATAGGTCACTAGCACACTACATAGAGTGTTAGAATAGAGGAGCACCTAACGAGCTCCCCACATCCTCTATGCCACATGTCACATCATGCAATTTGTCACGTCTTCGCAAATACTAGGCCACATCCCCACAATAACAGTAGCTAAAGGAATTGGTTGCCATATTGGTGACCTGATTGTCTTCTTTACTTCCATACCTGCATTTTCACCACCAAACTATTTGGGGTACGACCAAAACCAACTATGTCTATTTAAAAATAAAGGCACTTAGATAATGGTGGATGACATGTTTGTAAAGGAAAAATAGAAGCAACCGGTTATAGCTTATATCTAATTACTTCGCCACCGATTTGCCTGACACATATTTCATGTCAGTTGCTACCATAAACCTACTGTTGTTTTCCCCATTAGCTGTCAGATTTCGTTTATCTGTCTACCTTCTCGTGACACTTTGAGACGTTCCTTATGAAGCGGCCCTACCAGTTAGAAAACCTATTTCTCTCTATCTTCAAAGCGGCAATAAAACATGATAGGCAAGGATATCACATTATTAAGTTAAGCTATGGCCCTGTTCGGCTGCGCAGAAACACTGTATCAGATGCTGAAGAAATAACTGCGAATACTGTAGCGGATTGCTGAAGAAATAACTGCGAATACTGTAGCGGATGCTGAAGAAATAACTGCGAACACTGTAGCAGCTGATAAGCAGTAGGGCTGCCGAACAGGGCCTATACTTGCACAAAAAAAAGTGTTAAGCAATCGGAGCAGTTTTCTGTTAGATGAGCATTTTTCTTGCCGCTTGTAGCCAATCGGAGCAGTCGTATGTAGACCTAATGTCTCCATACACAGGTCACGTACATTAAGTGATTAATGAAAGTGGTGGATCCACTAAAGGCTGTGCTGCTTTCCTTGACGATTTCGTCCATAGATGGAAGCACTAGCATGATGAGGAATCGATTTCGAAATCGACCACTACACAGCGGGTAGACCGTGCTGTGCCGACAGTCAGTTGTTGCCGGACAACAGGGACTGCCACACATACAAGATATCTTGATCAGCAAAAGCGAACAGAAGGTATCAGAAAAATATCTGCCGACCTCTCCATAGTTTCTGCTCAGCTCGTGACATATGAGTGTGCGCACCAGTTTATATGGTGTGCGACGCCGCAAAGTGCAGTTATTGGTCATAATAGAAAAATGTACTTTTTGGATCACGCTAAGGCATGCTATAGATCAGATTTCTACATTTCTTTCGTGGCACCCCACTCTTTGGATTGAAAATGAACAGCCGTAATCATAGATTGTGATAGCTAGTTCTTTCCGAGATCAGATGAGCTGTGAAATGGGAACACGCAAGTGGCCGAGTTCTTAGTATCTATTTTGGCTCCCTGTATCCTTTTCTCGGTTGTTGAAGAAGTTGCAGGAACCGCACATCATTGTTTTAAGAAAAAGTGGGAAAACAGTGCTCATGGTGGATGCAGATTATATAAATTGGGTGTGCCCCAAAAACGAAAATTATCTCACATAGAAAATTGAAGGGCTTAGACATACACCTCAAATGTATGTTTGCGATGCCTTGAATAAAATTTAGCATATTATATACTCAAAAACCTATCACACCCAAATATCAATAAGCATATATATGTTACATACGTATACATACACACAAACCTATGATGTTCGGTAAATATTATTGGTTATCTAGTTGCACACCCTTTACCCTTGCTAGGGTGTAGAATTTTAATGATCCTTGCTAGGGTGTAGATTTTTTTTTTGCGAGGAAAAAAAAAGAACTACAATGCTGTCATTGGAAGAGAAAAAGGAGATAGGCACCTATGGTTATAAGGCTATGTGGCTACCTAGCTAGCATAACATCGTAGTAGTGCTTACATATATAGTACATTTACTCTTTTACAGAATATTATACATTATACATTTGTTTTAGGCAACGGGGTAACATTCCGCCCGTTTGCATGACCTGATGCATACAACCCTTATTTACAACTTTACAATGGCATATCAATGATATTTTTTAGGCATGGCTAAAGAGAACATTAACAGTTTAGCAATATTAATGATATAGCTTATGATTGAACCGCCACCATTCTTGGTTCTTGCCACTGTACATATAGGAGATACCGCATGTTATACCGATCTGGATTGGAGAGCGGTAGAGGCTATGATTAAAATGAACTATACACAAAACATTCGTTTGCCCAAGTATGCACCCAAATTTTGAATAACATCAGTGGAGATTCTTGGTCACTGCGTAATGTTTATTATTTATTATAAACGAGGGAATAAGCCTATGTCGCAAAGCAGCATGTACGACACATACTGACTCGGTGTCAAAACAAGTGTGTATTTCTAGAGCTGGTTTCAAGTCAGAGAAGAGTACCAACACCTACAACATCAGGCAAGTACGTACTATTAAAACATAATCTTAAGCGCTAATAGTACTTCGACTAGCTCAAATAATAAACTTATTGATCGATGCTACACGTCCAACGCGATGCATACGACTTATATGCGACTAGCTCATCAGATGGTTTTTAGCTATCAGAAGTTTGCTGCTTCAATTCCAGATATCAGTTGATCTGTTGCAGTCGGACACCAGTCTATCAAGCTCGTCATGCGTATACCAAACTTATTTTTGGACAGTGGAAGTATTCTGCACAATATGTATATATCAAACAAGCACTTTCTCAAGGAACAATGTATAAAAGTTCCTAATGATTTAAGTTGAACGAAATAAAATGCATGATACATTATGTTTCAGTGGAAACATTTTACCAATAACTGGTACAGATGACACTGACACAAATCAAGTTGATCAAACCGCACAACCGCACATTTGGCTTACACACTGAAATACACAACAATATAATAGCAGAACGGTGGCCGCACAAGCACAAGGCTTTCATGTGCTCCAGTCCAGTTATTGAGCTTGCCATTCCGGCTTTGTCATACGTGCAATTCTCTTATTCAGGAGCAGTTACTCGGCATAGTGAGGCCGCACTTGCCCGGCAGCGCCATGGCGCGGGTGGGGTCTATGTGGTAGATCCTCAGCCATATGCCGGCGACACCCTTGTAACGGCAGATGCATCCAAGGTCCGCCCTCCCCAGCGCGGCGCAGCACTCCTCGGACGGGCTTTCTGTTGGGTCGTTGACGGATGCTGCAGGCTGGCACAGCTTAAAGTCATCGTTAGCCATGCCGCAGATGGCCTGGGCGCCCTCCATGGAGGCCAGGGCCACCACAACAAGGAGCAGTGCAGCTAATGCTTGTGTTTTCGCCATTGGGGATGTTATGAATTTAGCTAAACCTTGTAGCTAGCTTGATTGTCTTGAGGTATTTTGGCTCTATGTGTTGCTTCAGCTGGACGCTGGTGTGAGGGGAGTGTTCAGCGTGAGGCCCTATTTATAGCTGCGCAGTATATGTTGTGCTCATGCACTTTAGGACTTGCTAATTGTTCCGTAAAGATACGTTTCTTTGATTATTGTGCTTTCCAGCTGTACTAAAGTACTATATAAAAATAAAATCAAAAGTCATAGATAAGGTGTAGTCCTTTATGCTTTTTAGGAGTAGATATACAAGATATTAAGGGAATTCATGCTGTTACACGGTTACTTGCTCCCTGGCCAGGGTAGATCTGAAACTATAACGTAGATAACTAGCACTGTTAAGTTACAACACACACAATGTTTATATCATGAAAATACCTAGAGTAATTACAACATTTTCATTTTCATAAAAACACCCAATATTGATGATAAAGTTGCAAAAGTTTGGCTCCAACCCAATATATATCACAAATGTATTACGACGCATGCTATCGTTTCTCCAATCCTATAGAATCACACCTTAAGGAGTGCAGGATAGTGTGCACAAAAAGAGCTTAAATAGATAAGACGCACCAGTATTATCTAGTGAACAATTAAATGGCAAACCGAGACGGGAGTGTGGAGTGATGCGTGCTGTTCAACGTTTTTGCTGAGGGAAATTTACCTTGAGAGGACATTTTCCGTTACAGAGCACCAATAATTACGGTCCACAAAAACACTAAATCAATCACGTTCACAACTGATCGTTGTGCAAGCACACAGTGAAAACATTTCTACTGCATTTTTATCCATTCATTATTTTTTCCCATTTAAAACTTGTGCACAGTGGGAAAAAAAGGTGCATTCTATTATTGTCTTTCTAATTCTATGTAACATGTATATATTTAAATGAGCAGAAAATTTAATGTAAATGAGCAGAAAATTTAATGACTATAATACAAAAGTAGAGATATATGGATGGATATTGATGTACTGGAGTTTTGTAGCAATTCAGGACTATGTATTATGAACTTGAAATATCGTCAAACTGAGGTGCAAGGGCAGTAACCTTTTCTTCTTTTTTTTTTTGGGCAATAAACAAGGGTATCTTGGACATCTACACAGTGCTCGTTCATTAAAAAAAAAAAATCTACACAGTGCTCTGCCGACATAAGGAGTAGTGCTGTTGGGCAAGGTCCCACGATCTAGTGTTGATGGATATATAGATAGCTCAGGTCTCACTGGTAATGCATGATAATATTTTAGGACTAGGAGATTTAAAGTTTGCCGCGGATGTCGACTGGCACTAGTTCTTTATGTCTAAAGCATCTATTCATTGTAGTTATTTTTTTATTCTGCCTGCTGCCGACCATTATTAATTTATTGTATGCGCTAAATAATCATTATGAAAGTGTCCAAGTCATGGTAACCAAATGCTGATGATGTAACAATATAGTTACTTCTAATGGTGCAAAGACTGTTAACATAGATTATGGGTAAAGTAACAAAACGAATCAACTATAGGAAGTGGTCATTCAAATTTTAATCTAGTATATTCGCATAGCTGTTACATACAAGACGACGTATTGAGCATGCGAGTAGTTGGTGGTGTCATGTTTTCCTCCGCTCGTATATGAGCTGAATGCATTGAGGAAACGGCTGTGATATCTAATATATTTTCTATTATTTTACAATAAATGATACATTTAGAAGGGAAAAAAACCTGTGAAACTACCTTAGGAGAGTAATTATAGAAACACTATTCCAGAATTTATACTTCTATATCTCAAGCAGGAGGTTATTCAAAAGCACGTGGGCAAATTACATCCATCGCATAGCACCCACTAGCTATAATTGGTGACTCTACACTAAACTCACTACAAGAAAAGAGGGTTTTAGTCACCAAGTTTTAGTGACCAAGGACATTTTTTCTTTGTTGGGCACTATAAGTTGATTAATAGTGACCAAGTTGAGATTCTTGGTGGATATACGATTTTAGTGACCAGCATTATATTTAGTTACCAAGGTTGTGTTAGTTGCTATATAGTTTTAGCGACTAACATACACAATTATTGGTCACTATATACATGACAATATTTTAGAAATATTACCTCAATAGGGGCATTTATCAATTATTGCCTCTCAATGTGCTTCACTTCCTTCATCCAATTTCTATATTGCTAGATCTTCCCATCGGAGAAGCATTCAGCGGCCATGCAGTGTCCAGCAAAAATGCATGGAGTATCAATCGACACATTTTCAGGATAAATATATGTTTGAATTAAGTTGTTTGACAGATAAACTCTGTTATGCATACAAAAGATCTCATATTAATCACGCCCAACTTTGCAGTGGACGAGACATGTATCGATTACACGATACCGTTCTTACACTTTTCTTGTGCACGGCGTACTTTTCCGCTTCTGAGCTCAAATGTCGCAGTAAACCAAAGAGAAGCACAGAAAGATTACAGCAGTCTTTTACGTGCTTCATTTATTCCATCTCGTAGCTATACGTAATAGAGTGGCATATATATAAGCATGTCTTGAAATGCGCCGAAGCACACGCAGCATGCATGGCACTGCTGATTGGACGGCGATCAGCAGTTGGCCGGCATCTCGAGGCCACACTTGGCCGGCAGTCCCATGGCGCGGTTGATGTCGATCCTGTAGAACCTGACCCACACGCCGGCGGAGTTCTTGTACCGGCAGAGGCACGGCAGGTTGGCCTCCGCCAGCGCCGAGCAGCACTCGGCCGACGGCGTGTCCGTCGGGTTGTGGGTCGCCGCCGCCGGCTGGCAGGCCCGGATGCCGTCCTTGGACAGGTTACAGATGCCGTGCGCAACCTCGGCTGACGCGGCGAGGACCACCACGACGGCGAGCAGTGTCCCCACAATTGCCTGTGCCTTCGCCATGGCCGTGTACGTGTGCTTGTAGCTTTGGTTGGCTAGTAGTAAGGCCTCTGTTGTAGTATTGGCTTGTTTGCAGTTGTGAGAAGAGCGTTTGGTTCGGGGTCTTATTTATAGGCAAAGTTTCGCTAGCGTTTTGTAATTTGGTATTTGTGAGGTTCAGATATTGCAAAGTGGTCCTCGATATTACGACATGATTGCCTGCCGTAAAATAGATGATGTGAACGTTGTTAGTGCTTGATTATCTAACGTGATTTCGATGTTTCGGGGGAAAATGGTGATACGGTTTATTTTCCAGATCTCTTACTTATTCAAGAATCAATTGGACATATAACTCCCTCACCAAAAAATAAAAATAAAAAAGCGAACATATAGCTTTTTTATTACACAGTACAACTCGGACACTCATAACGCACACACACTCACCTTATGAATCTAAATACGCAAACCCTACCCCTATGAGCATCTTCGAAGACTGATCCGGCAAATCCTCGAGATTGACGAAGTCACCACTAGCGCCTCGTTGTCGACGGCCACTACCGCTGAAAGCACAACGCCATTATATCCTAGAAAATTCGCTCCCACGGGGTGTCAAACCTAGGACCTAAGTGCTACCAAGGCTCTTGTAACCATTAGGCTGCATGCCCTTTCGCAATCGGACATATGGCTGTTCAAAAGCCGCGAGTATAGGAATTTAACTTAATCTCTACTACATAATAAGTCTCAACGAGGTCGTCTGATGGATCTTTCGTTTTCATGTGCCCGGTGGATGTCCGTGAATCCATCTCAATGTAGAACACGGAATTTGTTTCGATTCTCTACTTATCTATCTACTAATGGCCGAGGTATGTCAAACCCCGATTAATTAGGAGAGACGATGGGCAGACGCTAGAATACCTCCTCCGTTAATTTGCTTCCCCGTACCTTTGCTCTCTCTAGAGAGGCAGCACTGACCTCCACTCGCCGCTGTCAATTTTTCTTGCTACTGTTGCTATTTCCAATAGCCTTGATTAACCCTCAAATGGATTCGAGACGCCTAGAGGATCCGATTCCACCCACTCTTGTCCATCCACTTCCCCTCTCCCTTTCCTAGACTGAGCTCCCCAAGTCATCCATGGCGGACTGGAGAGGGGAGAACGAACACCTTCTCTCAGTGCCAGATGCTTTCTCTCTTGTGCCGTTCACCCAAGCCTGGGTCATATAAACTATGTGTACCATCTGGAGAGGTCAGACCACATTTATTCTAAAGAAATTTCGCAGCTATTTGCTCTTGTTCTCATCTAGGGTTTAGACTCTTGCAAACCACAACTAGAGAGGGAATTGGGAGTTTCTGCGACAGATTATTCTTGCTTTTCCGCTGGGAATTGAAGGTTCGATATAGTCGCGTGGTCTCATGGATTCGTCGTAGAGCGTGTGGTTGGGCGAATTTCAAATAGGTACAAGTCCTTGCATTGGCACGAGTGATCACCAATGGTTCGTCAGGTTACACGGTTTACCGCTGATCCTACGTCAAGAAGATCGGGCACCCCGCATCACTCCTTTTCTCCTTCCACAAACTCTATATTTTCTAGAAACCGTAAGGTGACCATCGTATCGTACGGTGACTCCAAATCATCCTGCTAGAAACTCTCCTCTTTCTAGATGGCCTCTTCTGAACTTGATCTTAATCATCTTCTCGATCCTCGACTCCAACTTCACTACTCTTGGTTCCTCCACTTCTCTTCTTCTACTCCTAATGTCTGAGAGACTCACCATGCATCCAAAAGATCTCTACACTCTTGAGTAGCTAAGAGAATCAACTTGAACCCAATTGATAGTCCGGTTTTTCCTATGGACTCAAAGTCTAGATCTACACCAAGCCACACTTGCTTGGATCTAACATGTCCTTAGCCTTGATCCACCTCTCTGACCACGACTACATCAAGTCAATGTCCCAAATTGTTGAGACAACGAATCATCGAGATGCCATATGAGAAAAGGTTGGCACTCTTGAAAGGATCAAGGGCACAGGGACGGGGGTTGAATCGGTGTCTAATTAATTTCTCCCAAACGTACTCGAGGCGTGAAACAAGCTAGACTATATGGTGACAACAAGAAGCTGGCCAAGCGAGCACAAAACCTAGTCTAGCCAGGAGCAACACCCTAACAAGCAATTCTACCAAGTAACAAAAGAGCCACCTAACATGCAATTCTACTAGCACATAAAGGTAAATGCGGAAAAGTAAAAGCTAGTAAGTAAAGGAGATAGAGATAGAAATGCTCATGATGTTTTCCCGTGGTATCGAAAGGATGGCGCCTTCTCCTACTCCACGTTGTCACTCTCGTCGGAGTCTCGACCCTGTCCCTCCACTCGGTGGTGATCCCTCTTAGAGCACACTTCACCCTCCGAGTGAAGTCGCGGACACGTCCCGCGGGGCTCTCTCCCGGGTACTCCTCCGGAGGTAAGGCTATGCACTTGATGCGTGCCAAAGGGCGCTCCATTAGTGATGCTTCTTTCGCACGGGAAGCTCCAAGACCGTGTACAAACTTGTGTTAGCTTCTACACTCTCCTTGGACAGCTCAACACCGACGCCTAACCGGTCTAGGCCTTGCCATAGACCAAGAGTAACACACCGAAGTGACTCTCTCAACCTCACACTAGCCTAGAGATCAATGGATGCAATTGCTACTCTCTCAAGCACTAGAATCACTCTAAATCCGTCACAAGTGCTTACCTTCCTTGCTCTTGGCTTCCTCTGAGTTTCCTGCACTCCAACAATGGCCAAGAGAGCCCTCAAGGGCCGAGCAACCAACTATTTATAGGCTACCAACTCAAAACTAGACGTTGCTCAAAAGTGTCAGTGGCAATAGGGACCGGACCATGGACCTACCGTCCGGTCTCTATACCGTAGTACCGTCCGGTGTCTATTTGAGGACTTCCAGAAACTTCAGCTTCTCTGTCTGAACTCAATCCAAAGAGAACCGTACCATCCGGTCCCTAGGACCGGACCATCCGATCTCTTCTCGATCTTCTCCAACAGAAACTTCCCTTCTCTGTTGTAACTTCTCTGTGAGGACCGTACCATCCGGTCCTATGGTCTAGTCTTCATTTTCACAGCATCCCGAGACTTCACTTCTCTGTCTGGATCTCTAATGAAGACAGTACCGTCCGGTCCCTAAGACCGGACCATCCGGTCTCTTCTGCATAAGCTAAAAACTTGATCCACTCTTGATCCTTTCTTTCAACTTCTGCCTTCTTGGTTCCTCCAATTCTCTTCTTCCACCCTAGTGCCTAAGAGACTCGCAATGCATCCAAAGATCGTCTCTACCACTAGTGTGCTCTAAGAGAACCAATTCGATCCCTCTTGATAGTCTGGTTTTTCCTATAGACTCAAGCCTACATCTACACCAAGCCAACACTTGCTTGGATCTAGCATGTCCTTAGCCTTGATCCATCTTCAACCTTGACTTCATCAAGTTCTCGATCCAAATTGTCAAGGCAACCAAGCGTCGAGGCGTCAATAAGGTAGGGTTTTTGGGACGACGCTTCCTTGACGTGACCCTAGAATATGTCCTACATGAAAATGTTAGTCACATCAATATGGTCACCCAATCACCAAAACATTCATACCTTTGGGGTTTCCATACTCCGATGTTCATGAAGCTTACAACACTCCAACAAACGATGCTTCCTTCCAATGCGACAATGATCAATATCGTACATAAAAATGTTAGTCACATAAAAGGGTCACCCAATCACCAAAATGTTCATACCTTTGGAGTTTCCATGCTCCAGTGGTCATGAAGCTTACACGACTAATTTCTTACAACGCTATCACGAGACATTGCCAGGAAGTGCTCACTGGGAAGAATAATTTCTTAAAGAGTTGGAACCAGCGTAACTACTTGCTTAGTAGTGATGAAGTAATTTTGACCACGTAGTTTTTAAGAGGTTGAAACAGAGTATAAATCTAGAGCATAGTGGTGAAGAAATAATAATGATATATTCTCACAGGTTTGACACAAATACAAAGAAAAAATGAAACTTGCAATTTTCACCAAAATGTTACCTCATCCTATAAGAGTTGCCACTACTAACCCTAACGACAAAACAAATTATGTCACTATTTTTCAATAAACTATTGAGAAAAAGATAACTTTTCATCGTAGAATTGTCACTATAACATAGTAATGTAGACAATATTTCGTCCCCATTTGAAATTGAGACAACATGTTAATTCATCACCACCATTTTGTCACAATGGAATGTATTGTGACAACAAAACGATTTGTCACCAACAAGAAGCAAATCATTTGACAATGGTGTGACAATGGTTTTTTTTAAAAAGAAGTTAAAAATGAATTGTCACTAGAGGCAGTTTTTGTGATGACAAATCATTTTCTCACAAACTGCTGATGAAATTGTCACAAAATATTTTTCACTATTAATGTGCATATTTGTGACTAAATAACTTAGTCACAAAATGGCAGATCCCTTGTAGTGACTTGTCACCGCATGGTACATTAAGGCCGATTTGAGTTAGTCTATGAATAACTTATTCAAGTTTATTGTTCTACACTGTTGTACCATTGAGTCCAAGGAAAAAACTATGTATTACACAAACCGGAACCATTGTACCATTGAGTCAAAGGAAAAAAGACAACTTATTACACATTAACTGCCATACATTTAATCAAGGGCTTCAGTATCTCAGCGACCTTGATAATAATTAGGAAAAGCACCCTATATATGAAGACCATCGCCAGTAGTATAGCAAGATCGACCCATTTTGAGTAACCCATCTCCACTTGTAAGTAGCTTTTCAGAATGTACTCACCACTAATTGTGAGGCCCCCACCACCTGGATCTTCAAAAATTAAACCCTGGAACTCATTCTTGTAAAGTCCTTGAGTTGCATATTTGTGGTAGGAGATATAGTATGTTGGGTACCTCCATATCGGTTTCGGGAGGTCACTTGGAAGCCTAAAGAAACCAGCATTGAGCATTAGCAGTCCTTGTATTGCAGAACCTGTGATTATTCCCAGCAAAAAATCTGGCACGATTGCTGCAACGATCATCATGAGTCCCTCAACCAACATTGTGCAAGCCCAAATTACAATGACAAAGTAGATAAGTGATCTATTCCTCTTGAAGCCCTGTTAGGTAATAGGCTATCGCTCCTGGTATAATGGATATCAGACCTAAGTAGGGAGTTGACGACAATGTGTTTGATATTACGAATGGAGTGGCACCATAGTGACCATTCAGCTGTTCTTTTCTGAATATCTGCATTTGTAAATAAGGTACCAGCGTTACTACAGCATAATACAAAAATATAATGCAGAATTATGGCACTAATCTGGACATTAAGGTTATTCACCTTCATGTCTTCAACGAAAGATGGGAATCCTCCAATTGCCATCATGGTAATAAATGTGGACGTAAACATAATCATGGATGCCCTTGCCTGAAATGGGAAGGCAAATGGTTTAACTACTCAACATTCCCATTGCTTTCATTAGAAAATAGAGATCAAATTTTGATACTTACTTGTATTGATGCAAATTTGTAACCAACATTAAAGTATATGGTCCCAATGCTGACACAAAGGGCAATATAGATAATGAATCGCAACCAATAGTAGCCTGTGTCTCTATGCATATTGACAAGTGATCTTTTTGTTAGCACAATTGATTTGGTCAAGAATGTAGCTTGTGCTTTCTTAATTAGAGATCCACCCTGTAAAGTATGTAAAAGGTAATGTGAGAATATATATCACATCTATGCAAACAAGTTTTTCACACAAAGAGTCTTACTTGGTCCGCTGAACAAGCCTCTTTATCCATTCTGTAGCCATCACATGATCTTATGGACTCCACTAGAGTTTCGATCACTTCAGCAGCGGGTGGCAACTCAAGAGTGTATCCTTCCTCATCATACGATTCCTTTTCATACAAATGCATCATATTATGTAAAATAACCACATAATCCCTATTATTATAATTATAACAGTTCATCAAGGGTTGCAAATGTTGTGCAAATGTACGAGATAAATACCTCAAAATCTTTATTAATCAATGTTAAGAAGTAATCAGAAGGGTTCCCTCTCAAGGGACACGTGAAGCCATTAGCATCAAAGAACTGCTCAAACAAAAACCTTTCATACATTAATTGTGCTTCACTTTAAAGTGCTACGTTTAAGTTGTAAGCAAATCATAATACGGAAAATAAATTAATAACTATTGATAGTGCATAAATAATTAGTTTTTATTCTTAAAGCATATTCAAATGTACTCCCCTGTTCTTAATTCAATTTTGATCTAGACTTGTCCTAACGACATGGAGGGAGTACGATGGATGAATAAGTTTTAAATGCATAACAAGAATGAAGTATATATTTTTAATCAACAATTCAATGGACTTCTAGTAGGTAATTTGCAACATGCAAGAAAGGAATCAAACAAAAATATGTTTTTTCATAATAGGACTCGTGGATTCGAAGATATGATGAGCTTCGAAAATGATATACCCATCATCCTATCCTGTTGGACTTCCAAAATCAACCGAATAAGTATATATGTTCTGTTGAAGTGGCTTGTATCACCATGTTATAAGTGTCCAAAATATTACTGTGTACTAATTTATAGCTAGTGTAATTTATTTAGTAAAAGACTAAAAGGTATATCTTGCATGTACTTCACCAAAACAACAGTTTAAACAAGTCATGAAAACTGAAGATTTCAGAAATATAACAATGTTGACTTAATATATATCCTAACCATAAACAAAGAAGAAGTCACAAGATGATTATCATACAATAGATAACTATTGTTATTCTGTCTAATTTTCCTTCTTTTTTTGGGTACGAAAGATTTGTTTTATTAAAGGGAAGTTTATTTTCATCAAGCGGATGAAAGCACCCGGCCCCATTCCCATTGCGGGAGTTTAGAGTAGGAGTCATGTAAGTCGAAAACTAACCTCAATTGCCTGCGAAGCTGGACCAAAATACACCATCCTCCCGTACGCCAGCAGACAGAGCCCATCGAAGAGCTGGAACACCTCGCTGCTCGGCTGGTGCATCGCGGCGACGACGGTCATCTCCTCGTCGCGTGCGAGCCTCGCGATGCGGGACATGACGTGGAACGCCGCCGCGCTGTCGAGCCCGCTGGTGGGCTCGTCGAGGAACATCAGCGCCGGCGACGCCAGCAGCTCGATGCAGATGCTCACGCGGCGCCGCTGCCCGCCGCTGATCCCCTTGCACACGCGCCCGCCGATCCGGTTGCCAGCCACCGCGGCGAGCCCCATCTGCCGGATGGCGTGGTCGGCGCGGGCAAGCTTCTCGGCCGGCGGCATCGTGTCCGGCAGCTGGAGCTGCGCCGAGTAGCGCACGGCCTCCGTCACGGTCAGCGTTGCCATCAGCAGATCGTCTTGCGTCACGTACGCCTTAAGTGCAGATACAGTCATACAGGTACGGGTTACATCAGTCTTGCGTCACGTACGCCTTAAGTGCAGATACAGCCATATAGGTACGATCTATTTTTTATTTTATTTTTTGTATGGACAGCTTCTTAGAGCATCTCCAACAGTTATGTAAAAAAATACCCCCAAAAGACTGATTTAGGGAGTATCTAAATATATGTTGGGAGGAAAAATACTAACCTTCTCCAACAGTTCTCTATTTTCAGTTCCCAAATAATTCAAAAAGTAGACACGTCATTATTTTCTTCGTGGGCCCTGTGGCATCGGAGGAGAATGTCAAAGAAGAGAACGTGGAGATAAAGTGCTCGACGAAATGCCGGTGAGGCGAGGGGAAGAGGAGCAGTGCTTTGAAAAAGGCTTGACCGCTTGATTGTGAGTCAGGATTGGGACCAAGCTGCTCCTCTACTGTGAAATGCCGGCAGCTTCCTCTGCCACTGTGCGCACGACGGCAACGAGGATGGCGACGAGCGGGAGAGCGAGGAGGAGGTGGTTCGAGCCGCTGGACATCGCCGATGTTGAGCTCCTCAATGTCGAGGAGGCGCAGGCCGGAGTCGACGGTCGGCTCGCGGACGGAGGCGTAGACATGGACGAATCGCGGCCCTAGCCTGCTGCAACCATGAGGAATGCGATGCGCCAAGGTCGGAGCTGGCGTCCGCGGGGAAGAGGTGGCATCGAAGTTCCTCCAATCGCCGGAGATGGAGAGCGAGCTGAGGACGGCGAGCGCTTCGACCTCGAGGTCGAGCGCACACATCGACAACGTGGTGGAACTCTTCCTCGAGCCGCGCCATCACCTGGACCACGCTCGAGGCGTCGCCTCTGCCGCCGACCGACAAGACGACAAGGTGCGGCGCGGGCTCCCGACTGAGGACGAAGTCGTCGAAGATGTGTGCGGTCACGGGCCTCACAGCAGCGGCGGCAGCAAAGCATGATGTATCGGGTAGGGCGTCTTGGTGGGGTGGGTGGCGATGCGGCTGATGGAGATGATGCCGGTGGGCGCTTCCGCCACAAATATTATCGGGGGAGGCTCTGCCGGGGAGTACGGGTCCCGGTGCGGGGCGGCGGAGGCAAGACGGTGTTGCAAGCTGCACAGATAAAGGGGCGCTTCGATGCCTTCCTGGCTCGCTGGCTCAGTTGCGGTGGTGCGTGATCCTCCTGGAAGGCGGGACAGAGAGCGACTCCACCAGGAGGTAGGTGCTGGGCGGGACGGGAAGAGCGGAACTACCTGGGTTGGGAGCCCCAATAGCGTCGCCAAATGTGGCGATCAAGTGGGGAATATTTGGGTGAATGTAAATTTAGCAACCTCTTTTACATAATTGTTGGAGGACGTTTTTTTACCTCACATCCTAAATTAATGTATAGGGAGTAGTTTTACATAACTGTTGGAGATGCTCTTACTGACGTTCCAAAAGCAAGCTTCTCTCGTCGACCATTTATTAGGATGTCACCTGTTGCTTTCATGTTGGACCCAAGTCGTCCTGTGCAAAATGTGTTTCATAAAAACTCATATGTTCCATAATCATCCATCTGTCGCTGGCTCTCGTACGTACGACGTACAATTAAAGAGCCACCGATCACAAGATACACACTCACAGCATTATTGATGGTTCACGTCCACTTTTTCTTAACAAGGAAATAATTATAGGTAAACTCTATACTCTAGCCGCCGCGCGTTAACGCGCTCGCACGGCGCGTCGCGCCCACCGCAGGATTGGAATCGTGCGGGATCCATCGCGAGCGATGACATACGTGGGACCCACACGACCTTATCCGAGGAGGCGGTGGCCATCGGCTTCCCCATTTCATTTCTCCGCTCTCGCTCCCTCTCCTCTTTCTCTCTCTTCTCCTCGCGACCACAGGGGTACGACCTCCGCCGCCGCCGGCTGCGGCTGCGGAGAGGCCCACGCCACCTCGACGGCGGTAGGCGAGGCGTCTCGGCGGCGGCCGCAAGTTCCCGGGCCTCGACCTTTCGGGGACTCCGACACGGGCGACGGGGGTGATGGCTTGCTGCGCATGGGCTCAGGCTGCGTCGGCGGGGAGCCCCTGGAGCCTCATGCGAGATCCATCCAGAGCTCTTCCTCCCCTAGATCCTCCATAGGAGAAAGACCAGGTCACGGCGCCAAACCCTAGCAAGATGGATCCATCCCGAAAGCAAACCCTAGGACTTGGGTCACGAGTTCCACGTGGAGGAGGCGGCATTCATAGTCGAGAGGCAGAATGAAGAAGGTTTGTGGTTGGTATTGTCTTTCGCTCTTCGATTTTTGCTCTTCGGTTCAGATTATATTGTGGTTCGTATTGTCTTTCGCATCACCGTTTGTGAAATCGAGTCAACTCGATGATTTGCTCCCCACGCTTGCAGATTCCATCCGCTAGAATACTCGAGATCGCATCATCACATCCACCAGATTCCAGCAGCACTTGGGTCAGCGGGAGGGGAGGGAGACAGGAGGGAACAGGCTCTCGAGGTCATGGCTGTGCCAAGGAGTTGCCGTTCCGGTCATCCTCAGGTACGATTTGCCACATTCACACCCTGGCATCCTGCACTCAAAAGTTTCTTCTGATTCCCCCCTTTGCTTTTGTGAATCCGCAGCTAAAGATTAGTGTGTTTTGCCTGCAGCTAATGCCTTTTGCTTAGAGATTGTTGTGTCAAAATTACCACCATCTAATCTGATCTTACAACTATGTCAAAATTACTCATGTCATGTCTTGTTAAAGCGGAGGGGTTCTCTGTGTCACATATGCTATGTAGTGAAAGTAGTCGAAGCATACGTATACTAGGAACTATGCAAATGCATTGTGGTTGTGATAATTAATTGATTTAATGTATATCTATTTTAGAACAAGATGAATAGGTTCTGAGATTCAAGGACCATAGGTCAGTTAATAGTATGGAGTATTCAACTAGTTTTGATGTTGCAACACTCCCGTTTCCAGTTGCTCTATGTAAAACATATCTCTCCAGTGCAAAGCATTTTTGAATACTACCAATAGTATTGTAATATACATCTGAAGCATTTTACTATAGAGTATTGAAAGAGGTTTAAACTAGTCCAAAAAGCAATAAACTCATGACTCATTCAATTTTTTATTGTAACTAGTAAAATAATATCAGAGAAGCTGTTTATATATGCTCACATTTTGATTTGTTTGGGTACCAGACTTTGGTCTAATCACGTGTGCGATGAGGGTCAGCAAAGGACGATATTTGGCATGGATGAACTTGTTGCTTGGCATTGCTTAAGATTTGTCTAGTTGGAAGTATGCATTTTCCTCATTTGATTCTAGGTTCAGTCTCATGTGTATACTTAATATCGAAAAGTGGAACATTTTGTGTTCAATATAAGATATTTCTTTGTAGTTTGTTTAACTACGTAGATGGAAATGATTTTTAGATTAATAGATATCACAGTATAAATTTCTATAAGAATATTATCAGTTCTGTGATGTAATGGGTAGCTACCTCGACCCTGAGATTATTCAAGTAGTTTGCTGTTCTGGTTTAATTATTTACTTCTTCCCTGCTATATAGCTGGTTTGCTGTTTGTAGCTGGGGTAAACAAGGATACAGATGTTGGTAGCTGAGGGCTTATGAATTAGTTGTTTTTCATTTGGGCCGTGGATCCTTTCCATTCAAATTATTCGCATGGGATCTCAAACTTTGTAACCATTTATTAGCATACTCTGAACTTTTAAGTTGCTCCGAATTTGTTGGCCAATTGACTAGGATTATCCCCTTTTTTCCCCTGTGCAGTTAGTGAATGGATGGAGTGAGTTGGATCAATGCGTGAGAAGGTTCAAGAATGCAGATGGTAGCATAGATTTCCCGGTGAGTGCTTTTAGGCATAACTGGTGGTTTGTATGGTTCAGGATGTCTGACAGTACTCATTGCTGTTTTTCATGCAATGGAGTCACGTCTAGTGAGTGATTAATCATATGTTCTAATTTTTGCATATGGGCGACACATAGATTTTTGTTCCCCTTGATTGTTTGCTAGGATTAGAGTTCAAAAGCTCCCAGGACATTTCTGAGGTTCCGGATGTCTGACAGTACTCATTGCTGTTTTTTTTTTCATACGGTGTGGTTACAACTAGTGATTGATTAATCATTTGTTGTTCTAATTTTTGTACATGGGCGACACATAGATTTTTTTCCCCTTGATTGTTTGCTAAACTCTAGGATTAGAGTGTAAAGCTTCCATGACATTTCTAGTTGAGTTTTAATTTGTGTCTGATATATCTTATCTGATAACTAGTTAGGTTTGTAGGATTTTGTCTAGATTTTACAGTAGGGTCGGTTTTGGTATCACATGGACCTGAGAAGTGCTTTAATTCATTATAAATACCTAACATAATATTTGTATCTGATATTGGAAGCATTTACATGGACATGTGAAGCTAGCGCTTTAATTCATTACTGATAGCAAATATATTCTACATAGCAAAGCATTTTATATGATATCGAAAGAATTTTTACATGGACCGGTGAAGATTTGTAATTCATTATTGATAGCAAATATATTCTGCTTATCAAAACTTTTTATCTGATACTGAAGGCAGCTCATCACCATTCACATTTGAATTGTTTCAATGATTTTGTTCAATCTGGCCGAGCAGTTGCCTGAATACAAAAACTTGGGTTCAATACCTTCAACTGCTGCCTCATGGTCAGGAGGTGGCAAGTTTTAAGTCTGGCTTTCCCTATTTACATTTTACACATTTTTATTCATTGCCACTTGTAATTTATTTTGCGCGCAAAAGCACTTTAATCGAAAAGCATTTTATTTCATATTGAAAGCACTTTAGCATGACCTATGAAAAAACATGGGTTCAGGTCTTCAACACTGATGCCTCACCATCAGGAGGTGGCAATTTTCTAATCTCATTTTGCTTTTCCCTAGTTACATGTTAAGCATTAGTATTCAAAGGAACTGTCATCTTATTTTGACGCAAAAGCACTTTGGTCCAAATACTGAAGCAATTAGTATCTGCATATTGTAAATTGCAGAAAATTGCAAAGTACTGATTGATGTATAACTGTATCTGTTGGTTGGTTTTTCAGATGATTGACAGAGCATGGACACTGACATGTACTCGTAATTCAGGACACTTGTCAAGGTTTCAACCCTGTTCTCTTGTCTGAGTAGAAGCATTTTGACTGCAAAAAGATATGGAGCAAGTTCTTTACCTTTTTCTTGTAAATGTGCTTCCTAGTATCCAGAAGTTCTGTGGGAAAATGTGTGGAGCAAATATTGTGTAGCAAACCAAGTGCTACAGAGTAGCAAATTTGTTAGTAGTAGATGCAACCAGAATCTAGTGATAGTTGCAGCCATTGTTTATGGTTAATTGCAAGCTTATCTATTGTTTATGGTTACTAATATGGGGTACTATTTATGGCTATAAAGCACTATTTTATGGTTATAAAGAAAATCTTCTGTAGAGAGCAAAAGCAAAATCTGTGGTAATCTGCATGCATGCGAACACAAATGAGTATCTTTGTTTTTTTTTTTGTTGTTGCTTTCGTTTTGGATCAGAGTAAATTAATGGAGTTTTTGCATGTGGCGGCGTAGTTCGATAAAGCGCTTTTGTTTTTATATGGGACCCACTTGGTTCTGGGGCTGTACGCTTGCTCTCCCGCACACACGCTACCAGACAACTGCCAGAACAGGAAAGTGCGCGGAGGGATTTCCCAAAAACGGCCAGCCGTGCGGAAAGCTTAATGCATGGTGGCCGTGCGTTAGCGCGGTCCATAATTATAACCCATACGTGGTAAAATTCAAGTAAACCACTTAGTAAGTTTAGGAATTTGAATGTTCGAATTAAGAGTTCAGGGTCCTTAAGCTTCAGATACTAGTTGGTAGTTTTCGACTTTTGATGTTTCTGGTCTCCAAGGGTGCCTTTTCAGGATAAGTCAAATAAAAGTTTCCAAAAAATACATCTACATAATTTTCTATTGACACAATATAAAATATCTTAATGTCCTATTAGTAAAAAGTGTTACATATATACAGTGTCTCTTTCTTTTATTAAACAATCATGTAAAGTATCTTTCAGTGTCATATATGTCAAACGTACATGCTTTCAGGTTAGACCCAAGTCGCCCTGTGCTAAACGTATAAGCATACTCTCTTAGAGGTAGGTTCCACAGCCCCACACTTGTGTGATGCTAGTATTCATGCCACGTACACTTCAAGCTAGCCACTCTGTTAGCGGCGTCTGCCAGCAGAATCTTATTAATGCCCACATTCTTAAAGAGAGGGACAAGTCATTATTTATCTGTTATTTGAAAAGTCCATTTCGTCACTATATTGAACCGGTCCTGGTGTCCTGCTTTGGCCCTATTATTCTAAAAGCATGTAGTCTTAGTCTTATATAATTTCAACACTTCATAAAATAAAATCTAGATGGCTCGAAGGTAGTTTTGTGGATACCCATGACTTCTACTGTAGCTTAAAATTTATAATGTTTATATGTTTTTTTTTCCCAAACTGCCGAAAAAAACAAACTATCTTGAATTTTTTTTTCTAGGAAAAATGAGACAACTCACTGTTTGCCGTTTAAGCCTCCTATATCCACCTACAGAAGTCATCATTGCAGTCCATATCCGCACATTCTATTACTTCCATAGTCCCTCTCATCAATTATGACCGGTCTACCAAAGCTCTTGTCCACTCTGTATTATCACTCACAATGTTTAATACGGTTCATTTAACTGAGAATAACAATAACGAGCTAAAATTGAAATGTTTCAATGTTACAAGGGTGCAAAGCGGATTAGTACAATAATGCCACCTGTTACTTTCATGTTGGAACCCTGTCGTTTTGTGAAAACATGGAAGCATAACGCTTAGAGATTCCAGGTACAATTTAGAAGCCATTTATCTCAACACACTCTCAGCGCTGTTCATGGTTGATTTTTATGTGTTAGTCCGTCTGCCAACAGAATCTGGTTAATGCTCCATTTCTTAAAGAGGAAATAACTCTTTGTAGTAAGATTCAAATATCATATACTTTGCCTTGATGCCGGTAACCATTGCTTAGTTACGATGATTTATCATTTCTGTTCTTGCGAAAGTCCATTTTGTTACCATTTGATTTGTCTGGGAATCTAGCAGGCTTAGCCCCATTTCCTTGGAAAGCAATTATTCATACTCTTATAATTTCAACAGTACTGATCCAAATCAGACTCTATAAAGCTTCGAGGGTGGTTTTTTTTGGACTCCCATGGCTGTATACTAGACTACTAGTAGCTTAATAATTAAAATATTTATATATTTATTTCCAACAGGTGAAAATAATAAATGGACTCCACTTCTTTTTGAGGGAAAATATAAAAATAAAATGCATTCCTGGGTGATTTTTATATGCACTAAAGAAAGGCATTGTGAAGGTCCACTGATCCGCTTCGACGGACAAACATAGAGTAGGTCAGCCTATGACATCGTTCCAGGTACACCGTATGGTATAATTTGAACTTGTTTTCAAAAGGTAAAGAAAAATACAACTGACAGATGTTAATGTAAAGGATTCAGTTTGGACTAATATAATTGTACACATATATAATGCGCCCTTTCCTCTTGTTGTGGCAAAATAATTCTAGTGGATGACATCTAACATTAGAATGCCGTACAGTCTACATTTTATGTTACCTTTTGAGAATAATTTATAAAATATAATAGCCATTAGTCCGCAACAAATCATATGACCAAGTGAATATATTTGAATTATTAACAAGTATTTAATTTTTCTTTTGTGTTATCATGGCCCTTCTGTTTCCCCGGCCCTTTACCATATATATTTCCGCTTTTTGTTATAGGTTCGAGTATCTAATGCAATACTTATCTTATCATGTTAACCTACCTAGATCTTGCAGAGTGGGATAAGCTGCACAGATGTTGATGTCTTGAAGATATTATATTCGCTTAGCTAGGCAAGCAGATTCTGTCACGCAGTGAACTGGGGTTATACGAAACTTTGAAAAGATTGTTGGGTTCTCAACTTTTACCAGCTAGAGCGTCAAGCAGGGTGGTCTTGCCACAGCCGGATGGCCCCATCAGAGCCAGTACTTGACCGGGGCGCGCGTAGCCGGTGATCCCATCAAGAATCACGGCACGACTCCCCTTCCCGCTGGCAGCCGTCACCGAGAGGTCCTCCCACGTTAGGAACACCCTACGGCGAGCCTCCTCCCCGGCTTCACCTCCGTCGAGTGCTCCGGCCTTACGACGGTACTGGTTTTTTTCAGAACCGGCTGCCACAGCATTTTCGAGAGGCCCTGTCGGTGGCGCGGTGGAATTTCCACGGGATGTGAAGATGCTGAACGAGTTGCACGCCGCCCAGCTGCGCCATGATGGCATGGCAGGTTGGCCCGAGCTGGTGATGATCGGCCTCGTTGGGCTTGGCGTCGGCACCCATCTTGGCAGCGGTGACGATGCCATGGATCGGCGGCTAGCAGCCACCAATCGACTGCAGGTTATTTGGGTAAAGTTCTTGTGTTCACGCTTCTTAGGGGAAGTTTTTGTGTTCACGCATGCCAAATAACATGTTGAGGTGATATGGCAGTGGACTTTTTCCCGATAAGTCTATCTGTCTGATTTATAGGAGCGGTAGAAGATGGTTGCCAAAGGGACAAGGACTCCACACATATGCAGTGTGCATTAAATGAGTTTGAACTTCAGAGAATAATGGTAAATCAGCCAAGCGCATTGGACGTATCGATGCTGAAGGAAAAGAAGTACTGAAGATGATGGCTTAGCTAACAGTGACTTGGTGGCGACAGGGATTTGAATGAAGGAAAAGCATGCAAGATATTTTTTCTTGATTATCACTCATTGCCCCGTTTCATCTGGATCCAAATTATCAAGTTCTTCTTCACTAATTTTTTTTTTTTAGCTTACTCATTGAAGTCGTCACATTACCTTGGCACATGGCAGCAATTGGCGATTATATTTTTGTCTAGTAAGCAGCATATAAATCAATCTAAACATTTGCATCTATATTATGGAATTCGTTGAATGATAATTTTAATTTCCCCATATCAGTAATAATCAAGCATTGGTTGATGATTGCAGAGATACATTAAAAAGAAACGAGGGTGGTCATAAGACTATCCGTGTTACCATTACGGTTGCGTGATCCTGTTTGTTCCCTGTTTGAACAGAATTGTATGGTCTAAAGTTGTCAGTCCAGCCAGATAGCTGAGGAAGAATTTGCAAATTGATAAAATGGTACTTTGGTAATAGAATCCTCATAAAAAGAATGGTGGTAGAAAATTTTTTTGATCCAAAAAGGTTTTCCCGTCTGCTCAGGGCATCAATAAAAACCCCAATTTTTGGGGACTTCCTAGTTTGGATAGAAAGGTAACAAAGTTTACATTGAATGCTTTGCACTCTATTAGTTTAGCAGATTGAATATTGTACGCAACCAATGAGGTGGAAAACAGTTTGTGGTGGCCCTACTTCTCAATTTTGCTTTTAGCTCAGTCTACTGAGGGGGGGGGGGGGGGGGGGGGGGGGGGTGCATATGCATTTCACCTTTCTACTTTCTGTTGGGGTATCCTGGAGGTTCGACATATGTTTGTATCCAACTATATATTTATATGCCGGCCCAAACCTATCTAAACTAAACATTTTCAGACTAATCCACTGATACACTGGAACATGTGTCCGCTACAAGAGCGTGTCCAATGGTAGAGTTTGCTAAGAGCTAGCAGCCAACTCTTGTAGAGAATTGATGTGAGGTGTGGATACAAGAGCGTGTCCAATGGTAGAGTTTGCTAAGAGCTAGCAGCCAACTCTTGTAGAGAATTGATGTGAGGTGTGGTCATGTTCCAATCTCTCATTTTTCCTTAGAGCTAGCCCTTAATTAAGGAAGAGCTATCATCTCTTACTGTCTCCTCTCTTTTGAATAAATTATTATATGTGTTGTCTCTTAGAGCATCATTCATTAGGAACGCTCTAAGGGCCAAAATTAGAGCATTAATAGGCCAGGGTAGAGCACAGATCACCAAATTGATGGCAGTATGGTACTGTATTATGAAAATATTTGACTTTGTGTTATTCCATTTTTATTATATTATAGTGATCATTATTGCCAGCTAGAACAACAACGACATCTTCAACGGTGATGCCAATTAGCTAATAACTCTTAAAAATATCATATCATTTATAAATTGTAATTAGTTTCAAGCTTAATGTCAACCGAGTCATCACCTTTCAACAAATACTCTCAACTAACAACCAATTATTAAATTTCTCGAACGTACACATGAATGTACACATGAGAGTCGTTTGTGGAAAAATCTAAACAATTATTAAAGTCGGGGTATGGCTTTTACGGCTCTGCAAGTAGTTAACAGAACACAACTTCTTAGTTATGCCATGCTACGTGCCATTTAGATATGCCAGAAAGGCTAGCAATTATTGTCTCCATCCCAAGAAATAGGAGTCTTGTAGTACTCATGGTCTGAAAAATCTCCATGGCAGAAGGTTTCTCTATGCCGTCGCAATTTATTTATCAATACATCCACCCTACACATATTTTCAAGAGATGGTGGTGTTTATGTGGGAGGACGGAGGAGTGGGGTACAAAACTACAAATTCTTCAGAAAAGTGTCCTCTTTTCCTTTCCTTTATTACAGTCTCCGATACAGTCAGCTCGCCATCAGCAGATCATCTTGCACGCGTCCATATGCCATAAGTGCAGATACAGAATTACAAATACGTGCTGTGGAGAGCCGTTGCAAGTTTGAAACTTTTAATGTTTCTCATTTCTATGTCTTGTGTGGACAGCAGCTTACCGACGGTCCAAAAGCAAGCTTCTCTCGTCGACCATTTTATTAGGATGTCCCCTGTTGCTTTCATGTTGGACCCAAGTCATCCTGTGCAAAATGTGTTTCATAAAAAAGTCAGAGGTTCTGTAGGCTTCTGTCGCAAGCACTCATACCGCATACAATTTAAAAGCCATCGATCTCAACACACGGTCGGCATTACTCATGGTTAATTCTGATGTGTATAGTGGGCCTGCCACCAGAATCAGTATAATTCCCACTTTCTAAAGAGCAAATAAAAACTATTAATTATGTGGTAAAATTCAAATGAGTAAACATTTCGCTTCGAGCATTGATGCAAGTCAACACTCTGACAGCCCACATGGAGTCAAACCCTGCACCATGACTCCAGTTCCCAGATGTGATGCTGCCGCTTTTTTTTAACGAATTCATATGTATGTATATTGAATATCTAAAACAGAGTGCAAAGTGGGAAGATGCCCCGATTACCTAGGTGTAGTACTTGCTTTGTTGTGAGCAGGAGACAAGGAACAGAGGAGTAACTGATCACACGAAGAGAACATAGGAGCTACTGCCAGCAGCCTCTGCTTCTTATTCTTTTCATTCACACTGGTCACATACACGGTATAGATCTGCTTTTAGCGATTGGGTAGTCAGTTTGACTTGTCCTGTCTACTTCGCTTAGTCAGTTTGACGTGTCCTCGGCGAAACAGTTGTTAAAAGCTAGATTTAATTTGCTAAGTATCTGGGATTGATAGTTGCCGATTATACTCGTGTTTGCCGATCGTGTAGAACAGTTTGACGTGTCCTGTTCTACTTCGCTTAGTTGACGTGTCCTCGGTGAAGCGATCGTTAGATTATGGGTATAGTTAGTTGCTATTGGTTTAACCGTTCTTTCGGGGTGTTTAGCCGATTGGTTACCACGTTCAAATCTATGCTTGCGTGCTATCTAAATATATTATTGTTCCTGTTCAAGTACAGGTTTGAACCTTATTTTTGTCGATGCCGATTCACTTTATCATGATGCTTGCCGATAGCTACTTGTCGATTGCATGCTATGATATTAATTGCCGATTGCCGATTTTGATGCATGTCTTTGTTTTAGTTATCGCGCGAGTATTTACTTTTGCGAACATGCCGATTCGTTTCTAGCCGACAGCCGAGCATTTATTATAATCTTTTTATTTATTATCATTTAATCATATCGGCTGCGGTTACGCATCGGCCTGCCCGGGGCCGATAGCCCAGGAATTTTACACGCGTTTCTTGTCTTTGTCGATTTGCAGGGAAAATCGACTGGCACGCTCCGGAATTCATCGCGTTCCAAGTTTGGTCCTGAACAGAGTCAAGCAAATCTCTCAGGCCGCGTGTGTCAGCAGTAGAAGCAACATTTTACTGCCAACAGGTTTTTCCTATGGACTCAAGCTAACATCTAACCAAGCAACACTCGTTGGATCTAGTATGTCCTTAGCCTTGATCCATGTCTTCTCCGCGACTCCATCAAGTCCGTTCTTGTGTTGATGAAGGCAACCAAGCATCCTTGATATTAAGTTCATAGTGTGTTGGCGTACATCACCAACGGACGGAGCTTTCTTTATATGTGACCTATAAGATCTCACAAAGAGTGTTAGTCACATTCATGGTTTTCATCCAATCACCAAAACATTCATACCTTGAGGTTTCTCTAGCTTCAATGGTCATGAAGCTTACACTGTCCTGTGCTCCGGCCAATTTACGTCTACATAGCGCATTGAATGTATCGATGCTAAAAGAAAAAAGTTCTGAAGTTGATATCTAAATTGACTCGACAAAGAGGGACATGAATGAGGGGAGCTTACACTGTCCTGTGCTCCGGCCAATTTACGTCTACATACCGCATTGAATGTATCGATGCTAAAAGAAAAAAGTTCTGAAGTTGATATCTAAATTGACTCGACAAAGAGGGACATGAATGAGGGGAAATTAATGCAGGGGCATTTCTATTATTTCTCAACCACTCCTATGTCTCATAAAAGAAAAAAGTTCTGAAGTTGATATCTAAATTGACTCGACAAAGAGGGACATGAATGAGGGGAAATTAATGCAGGGGCATTTCTATTATTTCTCAACCACTCGAATTTCATTGGATCTTTATTCAACTATCCTGACCTTCTCCTAGATTTTGTTTTTAACTTAACTCATCACATTAGCTTATCACAAGGTGGCAATTGGCGATTAATATGTTTAGTAAATCAGCTGCATACACTACAACAAAACGGCACCCATTTTACGATAGCAGCGGTTCAAAATAAATACAACTCTAAAATGGTCTCAGTATTTTTAGGGGCGGGCTATAAGGTGGTCCATCGCTAAAAATTGTTACTGACGTTAGCAATTTGATTTTTATCGGTGGGCTACCTCACGGACCATCGCTAAAAATACCTCCTAATTTTTGGCGATGATCCATACGATGGTCCATAGCTAAAAATCGTTACAGACACCATCGGTTTGATTTTTAGCGACTGGTCACTTTTATTTACCGTTGCTAAAAATAGTTGTTGAAGAACACAAACAAAATACATTTTTTTTACTTTATCCTAAAATCTTGCTCTTTCAAGTAATAATATATGTTTGTATGTTTACTGCTATCTATTTTTTCTTCTTCCTATGACTTATTTCTTCAATTTTTGTTACTAAGGTGAATATTCTCATACGACTTTTTATAACAATTGTTAATGTTACATAATATTTTTTTATATTAAGGTAATTGTAGGATTGTGTCCAAATTTATGGCTCATATGTGTTTGAAAATCGTTCTAACTGGTGCAAACTTCAATGTTTGACTTAAGTTGTTTGAAACTATACGAGAGATGTATCCATTTATGGACAATGTATATTCCCAGTTTAGTGAAATCATTTGAGATTTACATTGTAAGAATATAGGACAAAAATATGTTGTCAGTTTGTAGAATTTTCTGACCTAATTTAGCTATTATTATAATTATTTTGTGATAACCACAAGATCAAATGTCAAATTAACTACAACAAACAAATAAGTTATTCATGTAACTCTCAGATATGAGCTATAATGGAACATATTAGCCTAATTATGAGTTTTCTGCAATTTTTTGCCTCATTTTGGCGACACATATAGTTCAGTTTGAAATTATTTGTGAAAATCATAAAGAATATTTAAATTATAATAATTAGCAAATAAATTCTATTTTTTTGAAATTACTACGCAACGACATATTTATTTTATTACACATAAAAAGATATAAGTATACATAATGTAATTAATTTTTACAAAGTACTTCAAAAGTTGGCTTAATTAGTTGAGAACAAAAAAAAAACAGAGAAAAATCTCCGGCTAGCTGGGCTAGTGAACTAGCCCAGATGGGCTTTAGGCCTTATTGGCTTACTCCACTCTGTCCTGTGACCGTCAGGTTTCAAATTTGACGTCCCTCCTCTCATCTCGCTCCAATAAATTTCCGGCCGCCCTCCTCTCCTCTCTCACACCCAGCTGCCCTCCTGATCTCCTCTCTCCCACTACCGCACAGATCCCCCTCTCTCCCTCTCCTGCTCCGTCCGCTCCTTCCGTGCCGCCACCCCTCTCTCCCTCCTGTGACGAAGGTAGAGTTTGAAACAAACATAGGACGGGTGCTCGCATCTAGGACCAATTAGTCTTTCAATGATTGTCCCAAATAGCGAGCCACCTTTGGTGATTAAATTAATATTGAGATCTGTCAGACGAGTCTCACGGAGGCATCCACATGTGTAGTGAGCGTGCATCTTGCCTATCTACGGATGTGTGTGTATGGGAGCATATGCATCTGTTGCATTTTCCAAGAATAACACAAAAAGGCTAGGGTGGTGTGGTCATGCAAGGCAGGGGTGTTGTTTGATACTCCCTCTGTTCAGAAATATAGTGTACATCTAGTTTTGTCTTAAGTCAAATTTTTTGAACTTTGACCAGCAATATCTAAAAATATATATTATTTCAAAGTAAGATAGTTATATATTATGAAAGTTCATTTCAAGATGAATCTAGTAAAAGCACTTTCATGTTGTCAATCTTTACGGTTTTCTAGATATTATTGGTCAAAGTTCAAGAAGTTTGACTTAGGACAAAACTAGATGTATACTATATTTCTGGACGGAGGGAGTACCACTCGATTCCTTGCCTTTGGAGCACCTACTGTTTAAGATCCGTGCAACAATAAACGGATGATCCAGATGAAAACTTGTGGGAGATTCAGGAGAAGTGGGCTACTTCATTTTCCAACACATAGCGCATTATATAGTTGGTTAGGCAATGATGAGATTTAAAACTATAATTTTCCTCACAAACCAATCAGTCAAATTCAATTTGTTTTGAACCATATGATGTTGATTCATATCAACGGAACAAAATGTTTATTTGAATATTTCAAATTCAGCAAAAAGATGAATTAACATTTTTTTATAAATGGGTTCAACACTTTATCCGTTAAATGATGAATAATGCTGAATTGTCTGCATGAATTGTTAAATCAAATTTTTTGTTAAAAAAAAGTTCAGTCCATATAGAATTTTATTTGTGAGGAAGAGTCCATGTAGAATGATGTGTAAACAGATTACGTGTAAATGGTAAGTATGCTAAGTGTTGACTAGACCTAAAACATTGTTGAAACAGGTATTTGCAATGTTAATGGAAAATAGAACGTTTGAAACAAATGATTCTAGATGGTGGTCGTTTAGTCGCAGTGATTAGGAAGAGAGGAGTTTTACGGTGCCCAATACCACTTGTATTATATTATGATGTTGCTGCCCTATACCTCCACTGATTTGTCCTTTGCCGTCACCGATTCACGCCAGTATTTAATTTATTTTTTCTAAATGCCCTAGTATTATTAATACTAAAGAATACTAGTGGTGTTGAAGGTTGGAGGAGAGCTAATTTGTATCGTCGAATTCTAAATACCACACCATACTGGTGGTATGTATGATACCACTAGTATAATACTAGTATATTGGGCACCGTAAAACTCCTCTAGAAAGATAAATAGAAGAAGAAAAATAGAGTTCGCTTTTGGGCCTTCGTGAGCCATGATGATGAGACAGGCTTGAGTGCTCTGAGGCTAATGAGCACCCGAATACCAACATATGGGTCGTAGCTTTGGTGCGAACAGAACAGCAGAAGTACATACGTGAAAGGGACTCCGCGGTCCGCGCTATATCACTTTGCCGATCCATCGATAGACGCAGAATCCAGCCAAGTACCTCTGGAGATAAGCTTTTGATGAATTATTATTAGTGAAAATGGGTCTGGAACAGCTGGAAGAAAATCTGGATCTACATGGAGCAGTGGTGAGGACGCGGTGTGGGGGTGTGGCGCTGATCTTTCGATGAGAGATGGGGGATAACTTCGATTTGGATTGGAGAGACGTTCACGGCCCGACTACAACCTGTAAGGATGCGCCTTAGCAACCGATACACCAACTCCAACGTTGTTCGCGATCTTGTGAAGCACGATCAACCAAACCACGAGGGTAATTCCTGCAAGCAATCGAAGAACCAGCAAGAACAAGATAAACAAGTAACTCAATTCATCAAGGTGGGGTTCCGAATCAAGTAGTCCGGGCGGTCTAGTCGACTCGCGCGTCTACAAGGAAGTAGCAATGGCTAAACTTACAATCAATCAAAACCCAAACTGAAAGTGGCGGCTATGGAGGTATATGAGAGGTGTAGAGGACAACCAGGACGTGGTGGGGGTCGTCCCCAAACCCTAGGACGCGCCCCTATTGGGCCCAACTTGATACAAGGCCCGTCGGACCAAAACTGGACAGAAAAATATCTCTGTAGTAAAACGACGATTGCGGGCGACTCCGAATAGATATGGACATGAGGCTGGATCCGTTGGAAAGTAGATTTGATAAGCTTTCCATGAAGTCCAAGATCGCCCCAATCGGAGTACGTATGAAGTCGTGGCGGTCGTCGCAAGTTGGTGCTGTTCTGCAGTCCGAATCCAACTTTCCAAAATGTGTCAGATTTGATCTCTTTCTTTCCGTGGACTGAAACTGACGTGGTCATCTGATGGAGAACGTTGGGGATATATGGAATTGGTCCCCAATCAATTTCCTTGGTCCTCCATGCCTTCCATATGCGTCTAACACTTTCCTTGATCCATGTAAGCAATTCTGAAAATGAAATTAAACACACATCATGGTGCAGCAACAATTCATCAAATATTTTGGACATAATGATGATATAGAATTGATTCACCTTTTGTTCAAAACTCATGAACATGGTCATATCTGAGCCGGTTATGTCCTCATCAACCAGACAAGTGGGAATCTGATACAAACACAACTTTATTGGTTACATTTGTCCCCAGGCTAGCTATTAAATGGATCCGAAAAAGCAAATGCATGCTGAAAACAATGTTCTTCATCTGGCTAGCGCTACAAGATAGTCAATACTAAGAATACGCTCAGAAGAAGGAATCATCATTTTGAATCTGGGTATAACTGTGTCCTCTATCATCATGACACAGAAGAGACACTCAGCTGCTGGTTCAATGTGATTTTAAAAAAAAAACTGCTGGTTCAGTATTGGTATTCTTTTGGGATGGAGAACTGAACATACATGAGAGAGTCAGGAAGCAAAGCGCCAATTTCAACACCAGTTCTTCATGGAAGTCTTCCCGATTGCAACATGGGGTATATGGAAAGTAAGAAATGAAAAAATTGTTGATAGCACCCTACTGTGGCGTCGTGGAAGTGAAGTTATCCTGCACTTAAAAAGAATCCCTTAACGGCAGCACCATGTTATTAGACAACTAGCCTTTTAACCCGTGCATCGCACGGGCTAGAAATTAGAGAGACGCATAATATTCAGATTTTTTTATAAATTAGTTTTGCAAGAATAATGTTTGAGTAACATGAATATTCAACAATTTTTGGTATTAAATCTGAATTAAACCGCGAAATTTCATATCACATCTTAGTTATATTAGTAATAATGAGTATGTGTTAGACTATATTCAATATTAGATGCGATCTCAACGTGATATGACTTTTCAAATTTAGTCCATTAAAAACATCCTTTAGATTTAGATTCTTGTAGTACAACTTTTTATACCTAATACATTAATTTTTTATGGACCTATTTTGCCCCGCATGAAGTTGCGCCAATGGATATTATAACTTTAAACAGCCACAATCTGTACGCTAGGCCATTATTAATGACATCCCATTAAGCCTGGCGTGATCGGAAACATTAAATTTATAGAAACCACCTCACTTTATTGCGATGGTGCTAACTAATAAGAAGCATTACCATTCTAATTTATATTTTTACAATAATGTAGAATACATGTTAATAAGTTCAATAATTTTTCGTGACAAATGACTATGATAGGCCAAACAAACATCAAACAATACCTTCAGAAGCAAAAGAATTTGTGAGATGGTTCATGTGTTGATATATGCATACTACATAATTTGATTCTTATTTACTGTTTATTTATAGTATACTTACGACCGGTCTATAAAAATGGGTATCTTTTGAACCATCACATGGTAACATTTGTGATCGTTTTCCTATCACATATAAATATTTAGTTAAACATACTATTAGACTATCCAAATTTTAACCACCATATATGTCTATATAGTGAAATTATTTTCAGAAAATTATGAGTATATGGTCTTAAAGTTCCATAATATTGTAACGGCTAAAGTGCTCTTTACCCTTCATCAATTATTTTGCTTGGTTTCCTTATTTATATATAGGAATATACATATTTATTATGTATTTACATATTCAAGATAAATATTGTTACTATTGAACCATTGATGCATTATACATTTATAGGAAATGATTGATTGCAACTCATGTTTGAAACTAAATTACATCTTGGCCAAGAAAGACATTTAACCCTAATGAGATATGCATTGCAAATATTAAAAAAGACTCCTTTATAGTTTTTGCGAAAAAAATAGACTCTTTTATTAATCTGAATTTGGCAAAGTTAGTAATTTAGAAATAGGAATGAGGTGTATTTTGCTATTTTCAATATTTTGAATTTATCTATTTTTGACTAATCATGGCATGTGGGCAATTCAGGAATAGGAATTTAGTTATTTTTATTAATTCGAATTTATCTATTTTTTGAATCATAATAGCATGGTGGGTAATTTAGAAATAGGAATTTGGGGTATTTTAGCTATTTTTATATTTTCGAATTTATTTTTGTTACTCATCATGGTGGGTAATTTGGAAATAGGAATTTGGGGTATTTTTGACCATTTTTAATTCCGAATTTATCTATTTTTTTACTTACAATGGCACGGTGTGTAATTTGTAAAAAGGTATTGGGTCATTTTGACTAAGTTTTTTGTAATGGCATGGTGGGTAATTTAAATCACATTAGATCAAAAGGCTATTGTTTATCTTACTTTAATTTGTACGGCCGGATGTTTTGATTTTTTGTGAGAATTTCTAGCATTTTGTTCCAATTAACGTGGAGACCTCAGAAGGAGCCTCCATTAGTAAATATAAAATAAGATGGGCTAGCTACCATGTAAATAGCTCCGTTGTATCCTTTTCGTTTCTTTGCTGCTTTTTTTCGTAGTTTTGGACCATGTACAATTCTTTCTTTTTGCATATAAAAAATGGCTTACACTGTAGGGAACTCCCTCACAGTTTTTTGGTCAAAAAGTAAAAAAGTACCTCTGGAGATATCACGGACAGCATGTACACTAGCTAGGAGGTAAAGCTAAGTGGTGGACGCCCGTATCAGCAGTAACCGTACGCAAACAGTGCCAACATGTAGTACTCCCTCCGTCCCTAAATATAGGGCGTTGTTGACTTTCATACATCACGTTTGACCACTCGTCTTATTCGAAATATTTGTGAAAATAATATTTTTTTGTTATAATTTGTTTCATCAATAGATATACTTTAAATATAACATAATTATTCTTATGCTTTCATAAATATTTTGAATAAGACGTCAAACGTAATGTCTGAAAGTCAACAACGCCCTATATTTAGGGACGGAGGGAGTAATTATTAAGCCCTTATTATATTATCAGAGACAATATTATTATGTACTCCCTTTTTTGTTATTGATGACGTTGGTTAGTGCACAATTCATCTAACTAACGTGAAGAAAAAAAACAGAGGAGCATGGTAGAAGCAGCCGGAATTCTTACCCACATTAAAACTCAAGGACGATATATGACATGATGAGAACCACACAATTATATTAGACATGACAGCCAAAGCAACTCGCCCGTCTCATCACACAATTACACGATGACACAAGTATCACATGCATGCTCACATGCAGGTCCAAACCACAGTCCACAGATACGGCACAACCGACACACACAAACAAGAACACACGACAAGAATGTACGTTCGGGACAAGATCGATCAGGGACACCCCCAGTCACATGTCACAAGAAGAACGTACGTACATGAACAAGATCATCAGCCTCCCCTGCAGGTCGATCGACGGACGGAAGCATATTTACGGAGCTAGCAGTTGGGCGGCGTGTCGAGGCCGCATTTGCCCGGCAGCTCCATGGCGCGCTGGGGGTCGATGTTGTAGACGCTCATCCACACCGAGTTCTTGTAGGTGCAGAGGCAGCTCAGGTCGGCGCCGCGGAGCGCCGCGCAGCACGCGTCCGTCGGCTTCGTCGCCGGGTCCGTCGTCTTGGCCGCCGCGGGCTGGCACGACATGAACTGCTCGTTGGTCATGTTGCACACCGCCTCGGCGGGCGCCGCGGCGGCGAGCAGCGCCACCGCGAGAAGGACGGTGGCGGCAGCCAGCGCCGGCGACTTGTTGGTGTTGGCCATGTCGTCGTCGGTGGCGCGTCTCGCGGGCTGGCTTTCTAGCTACGTGCAGGATTGGTGGTGTGGATGATTCTGGACTTTTGGAATGATTGGTGTGGCTGGGATGGTCGCTCGTGATGGCTCCTTGCCGGTTTTTATAACGCAGGAAGTTGGTGAATTTTTAGCTTGCGCCTCATGAGAATTTGTGGTTTTGAGGAGGGGTCCTCCTTGGGTGGATTCGGTTGCGAACGTCGTTTTGTATGTTTGGCCAGTACCAGTAATGCTGATCTGTTTAATAACAAAGTTCGTTTTGGGCGTGTTTACCATGTTCTCTGACAGCCCCTTCGCACGACCAGATTTGGCATTTCGCGCAAAAAAGATGCGACGGGTTGTCCACTTATCCTGGTTCTACATTCACGGTGTTCGGCCGGAGGAATTTCCTCCGGCTGCTGCTGCTACAGTCAACTTGTTTGCTACAGTGCGCGAATCCTCCGCTACAGTGTTCCCTCTCACAAAAAACTGTAACTGCAACAGCGAATCCTCCAACCGAACACCCCCATTGTTCGCAGGTCCGCGCGTGATACTCAGGTCCCATAGATCATCCATCAAATTAGGTCTCGCCTTGCATGAAAAACATTAGACGAATTAAATTAGTATCAGGAAACTGAAACTTTCAAAGAGCTTTAAATTTTAGCCTTGTCTCTGAATACAAACCATTGCGTACGTCGTGGTAAACAAAGTTACTCAATCAGGATCCTTTTTACTTTCGAAGGAACAATTGGATCGTTTTTTCCTTCTTGGCCTCTTTATGATAATCTTAGTTACTAGGTCCATAAGCAGTGCTGCAGTGGTGATCAGATGCTGATGCAGTAGTAGCAGGAAGTAACAGGTACTATTGCCATTGCGGCTGAAAAAGGTGTGTAGCTAGCTGCAATAGCAAGATAATCAAGGATTCGACTAGCAAACTGAAGTTCCTCCAACGCAGACATGAGAGTCCGGCGGCCCGTGAAGGTCCCTTGTCTGCTTCTATTTCGTCATGTCAGCGCGCGCCCCACTCGCGATCAGGTTCACGGGAGAAGAAGAGCCAGTGAGTGCGCCGGGCCTACTCGAAACTTGTGGCTGGGAGAGGCTTCCCGGGATCTGCTGCCGTGGCACGGCCGGGGAACGTCGTGGTTGATGAGATGGTCCTCTTTCACGGGTCGACTCGTGTCAACACTCTTCCACGGACTGAAGATACTAGCAGATAGTACAAGGATTGAGTAAGTACGAAATGTATCGAAAATGAGGACCCGGACAGAGTGCGTCTGAAATTTTATTTACCCTGCTGTAGCGCACCATAGCACTGGTATACTCCATTTTTCTTTTTACTCGTTTGCGAGAATATCCTCTCACCTCTTTCTAGTTTTCAAGATAACAGGAGTCGAAGAATAGGAAGCCGGCCCTCATATAGCATGGAAAAAGATTAGTATTTGATGGATTTAATGATGGTTTGGTACGCTCTTAAAGATAAATCTTTCCATCTTCTCTTGGTAAAGCTATATAGAGCCTAGATAATCTCCTTTCTATGTACAAAATTGGAGATTTTTTTATCTCAAGGCTCATCACCTCTAACTAATTCTTAGCAGCCTCATCCGCTACCTAGCTATACGATTACATAGGTCAAAACCGATAAACTGGCTCAAATTTGAGAGACCACACTTTGCTCAGCCCCAAGGCCCCCAACGCAGAGTGTTGAGCCATGCTCCTGGGTCTCGCACTGTCGGGCCACTTGCTGGAGTCTTCGGCCACAACACCCGGCGCCTATAGCCTATCAACTGCATGACTACTTTTGAAGAATTGGACGGGCCTAGCTTGAAACACAATTGTCGACTGCGCTAATTCGAACCAGTTGGAAAGATAAGGTTTTTTGGATGTTTGTTTATGTTTTTTGGACGGGCCTAGCTTGAAACATAATTGTCGACTGCGCTAATTCAAACCAGTTGAATGTGATCCATTCAAACCAGTTTCTCTCTATTACATGGTTTTCATCGGGAGAATATCTACTGCAAAGAAATAGAGAGAAACTTTGAACAGGAATGCATCCTTTTTGTTTAAGATATCCCGATGTCTAACAATCCTAACAGAGTTCACTGCAGTACATCATTTTAGGATCTATGACTACAGGCCAAGAAATAGTCCACTTGAGCTCGGACGAGAAAAGAGGGCCACATCCCAGAACATATATACCAAAGAAGTTCAATTGGCCAACTACTCTCAGTGATCTCTCTTGATTTGCCTTTAATGAGTAGAGCATTTACGTTTGATGAGGACATAACCGGCTTAGATACGACCATGTTAATGGTTTTTGAACAAAAGGTGAATCAAGTTTATATCATGATTATGTCTAATACATTTGATGAATCGATGCTGCACCATGATGTGTGTTTAATTTTATTTTCAGAATTGCTTACATGGATCAAGGAATGTGTCGGACTCACATGGAAGGCATGGAGGACCAAAGAAGTTGATTGGGGACTGACTCCAAGTATTCTCGTCGTCCTCCACCAGGAAACCACGTCACATTTGGCCCAAAGAAAGAAAGAGATAAAATCCAACACGTTTTGGAAAGTTGGATTCGGACTGCAGAATAGCTTCAACTTGCAACGGCCGCCACGACTTCATACGGACTCCGATTCGGGCGATCTTGGACTTCATAGAAAGCTTATGAAATCTACTTTACAACAGATCCAGCCTCATGTCCATATCTATTTGGAGTCGCCCGCAATTGTCGATTTACTACATAGATATTTTTCTGTCTAGTTTTGGTCCGACGGGCCTTATATCAAGTTGGGCCTAATAGGGGCGCGTCCTAGGGTTTGGGGACGACCCCCACCACGTCTTGGTCGTCCTCTACACCCCCCATATACCTCCATAGCCGCCACTTTCAGTTTGGGTTTTGATTAGTTGAAAGTTAGCCATTGCTACTTCCTTGTAAGCGCGCGTGTTGACTAAACTGCCCGACTTCTTGTATTCGGAACCCCACCAAAGTTGATTTCAGTTGTTTAAGACCTTCAATTACATCTCGCATTCAGTGCTTGTTTACTTGTTCTTGCTAGTTCTTTGGTTGCTTGCAGGACGAGTGCCTGAAAGGATCAAGGGCCCCGACAGGGGGGGGGGGTGAATCGGTGTCTCAAACGTACTTGAGGCGTGAAGCAAGCAAGACTAGATATGGTGATGACAAGAAGCTAGCGATGCGCGCACACAATCTAGTCTAGCATAGAGCAACACCCTAACAAGCAATTCTACTAAGTAAAACAAGAGACAACCTATCAAGCAATTCTACTAGCACATAAGTAAATGCGGAAGCGTAAATGCTAGTAAGTAAAGGAGATAGAGATAGGAATGCTCATGATTTTTCCCATGGTCTCGGAAGGATGGCGCCTTCCCCTACTCCACGTTGGGTCACTCCCGTCGGAGTCTCGACCCCGTCCCTCCGCTCGACGGCGATCCCTCCTAGAGCACACTTCACCCTCCGAGTGAAGTCGCGGGCACGTCCCGCCGGGCTCTCTCCCGGGTACTCCTCCGGAGGTAAGGCTCCGCACTTGATGCGTGCCAAAGGGCGCTCCACTAGTGATGCTTCTTTCGCACGGGAAGCTCCAAGACCGTGTACAAACTTGTGTCGGCTTCCACAATCTCCTTGGACAGCTCAATACCGACGCCTAACCAGTCTAGGCCTTGCCATAGACCAAGAGTAACAAACCGAAGTGACTCTCTCAAGCTCACACTAGCCTAGAGATCAAGTGGATGCAATTGCTACTCTCTCAAGCACTAGGATCACTCCAAATCCTTCACAAGTGCTTCTCTCCCTTGCTCTTGGCTTCCTCTGAGTTTTCTGCACTCTAACAATGGCCAAGAGACCCTCAAGGGGCGAGCAACCAACTATTTATAGGCTACCAACCCAAAACTAGCCGTTGCCCAAAAGTGCCCTGGAAATATAAGGACCGTACCATCCGGTCCTCATTTCCAGGCGATTCTCCAATGAAGACCGTATCCATATGATCTCTAACCTAGTGTGCTCTAAGAGAACCAATTCGATCCCTCTTGATAGTCCGGTTTTTCCTATGGACTCAAGCTAACATCTACACCAAGTCAACACTTGCTTGGTTCTATCATGTCCTTAGCCTTGATCCATTTTCAACCTTGACTCTATCAAGTTCTCGATCCGAATTGTCGAGACAACCAATCACCAAGTCGTCGATAAAGATAGAGTTTGTGAGACGACGCTTCCTTGACATGACCATTTGAATATCCTACATGGAAATGTTAGTCACATCAATATGGTCACCCAATCACCAAAACATTCATACCTTTGGGGTTTCCGAACTCCAATAGTCATGAAGCTTACAATCTCTTGATTGGTGACAACACATATTATAAGATAAAGAATGAAATGCGCAAGAGTGATCGAGAAGATTGGATATGAAAGAGAAGTAAGAAAAACGAGAAAAACGGATATCAAGGTAGTCATAGCTCAAAAAGTATCACCTGCAAAATAGAGTTAGAGCACATGGGTGATATATATGGAATAAAAACAAGAGCTATGACCACAACACTTGTGATGATAAGTTTATAAGATAATCCTGCAAAGCAAGTGAGTGCACATATCATCACAAAAAGAGGAAACCTGGCAAGATAAATACAAGGGAGTACATCCAGGTTAGCATACACAAACTCAGAGCAATATACAAGAAATATAGATAACGAGCAAGTGTATGAAATGAAACCAAGTGCATTCTTGATGAGCTAAACATCAGCAAAAGAAATCCAAGCTCAACAAGAACCACGAAGTACCAAAAGAATATACAATCAAAGTCGCAAAAAGGTCTCCCCCTAGACAAGGACTCTCTCACACTCCCCCTGAACATGAGATCACTCCACTACTCCCCCTAGACCTATACAAGATCTCTCTCCCCCTTTGGCACCAATGACCAAAAAGGAAAAAGAGAAAAGGAAAAGACAGCTGTCCTACGCATCGGAGGCTGGAGGAGGTGGTGCAGCAGTAGTGGTCACTGTAGGCTCTGAAGCTGAGGTAGTGTCCTGCTGCTGTAGCTGCTGCTGCTGTGCTGCTGTGGAGAAGTGTCTGTGTGCTCAACAACTCGAGGTGGTGAAGGAGTCCTGGGAGACTCTGTCTGCTCCACTGCTGCTATCTCCACTGTAGTAGTCACCATCTCTGCCTGTGTAGCTGTCAACACTGAGTCGGTCTGAACGGAGGCAGTCTGGGCTACTGTGTCGAAGTCTAGATTGCGAGCTGGCAGTGGTGACACAAAGAACAGACTCGTCAGCTGTAGCGGTGTGTGAAAAGCTCAGAGCTGTGGTAGCTAGAAGTGCTGACGGTGTCATCGAGGGCTGGTGAAGACAAGTACTGGTGTGAAGGGCCTGCCTCTCCTGCCAAACCAACGAACGTGGACGTCGACGGTCCCACCGTAGGTGCACCAGCAGGTGAGATGGGAGCCGCGAGTAGGGTGCTGAAGTACTGTCCCTGGCTGGCTGACTGTCCTGTCTGTGCCTGAGCATGCTGCTGCTGCTGCTGAAACTGTATCGTATCTGGTGGCAGCACACCTGGGAAAGTGATAGGAGGGAACGACGGAAGTCCTGGTACTGCCTGTCCAAAGAGTCGTAGAGTCTGAGCAACCATCTCAAAGCCTGTGAACATCGAGGACAGACCAGTAGCTGAAGGACCGAGAAGGCGACCAGAGGGGGGGTGAATGAGAGCCAATAAAAATTCTTGCAAAGAATTCGGCCTATGTCCCGACCCGCCTCAAGATTGATCACCAAGATCACACACACACATAAGGAGTGTTGTGCTGACCCTATGAGTGATCAAGGATGGTGTAAGAACTCCTGCGGAAGCAAATCAAGCGAAATCGAACTCCATGAGACGATCTGAAAGTTCAAGTCCAGAAACCCCCTATCGGACAGTCCGGTATCAAGTCGGATACTCCGGCGCCGGATACTCCGGTAGACTGTCGGATACTCCGGTCGGATACCATACCGGGTACAGAAACCCCCTATCGGATAGTCCGGCAATTTGTCGGATACTCCGGTCGAGTACTCCGATCGGATACCAGGACCGGATACTCCGGTAAGCTGTCGGATAGTCCGGTGAGTATCAGGTCCGGATACTTCGGTAATGTGTCGGATACTCCGGTCGGGTACCAGGTCCGGATACTCCGGTACTCGGTCGGATAGTCCGGTAGGCGATGAACAGCACGAACAAAAACGCGCGACCGGTTGCTCCAAAATCCAAAACCAATCAAACGACCTCCAAAAATCACCAAACTTGAACCCTAGGTGCGTGACAGGATTGGGAACCTCATCCAAGTGGATCCATACCAAAAACCCAACCAAATCGCCTCGAATTTCAGATCACGTGCAAGAACAAGGGTTTGGTCAAACTTGGACGAAATCCACTAATTCGAGGTGCTCGTGGGGAGATCTTGTGCAAGATCAATCAAGGCATGTTCCCACACGTCCTAGCTCCGAATCCATCCAAGAAAACCGACCCAAATCGTAGCCAAAAGGAATATCGAAAAATCACCCGAAAATAGCTCCGAAATGGGGAAAAAGATGAATTCGGGAATAAGATGGGGAGGAAGAACAAGAGCACGACATTGATCAAACAAACATCATTCCATTGATTCAATCACGAGATTCATAGGTACATGGCTAGGGCGCCGCCTTCTTTCTCCCTCTCTTGTTGAAAGTTGAAGATACAAGCTCTCACCTTGTTCCCTCTCCTCTCATCTCTCTCTAGCTCTCCCCTAGCTAGTCCTATCCCTAGATGCAAAAGACTTGGTCCCTAGAGGCTCAAGGTGGCCAGTCAACTCCACCTCCCTATATGGGCATTTTCTCTTTCCCAACACACCCCTAAGGTATTACATACTCCCACCTACCACTAGGGGCAAACATGTTTTTCTAGACGCTAGACGAAAACAGACGTTGGGCTGGTGACTAGCGTCTAGACGAACTAGACGACGTCTAGACGCATTAGACGTATTGTACTTTTTGCACTATAACAGTAGAGAATCCAAATATATAGCAAAAAATTTAAAATATATAACATTGCACATGACAAATATCAAATGTAGATAGAGTTCTCACTTAATAGTTCTAAATTCTCACAAGTTATGAACATAATTAGCATGATAAATAGTAAATAAATAACAATTTCATAATAAAATTAATTAAATGTACTTGCTCATGCTCATAATCTATGTAGATTACGTCTTGTTGGTCTAAACGATTGTCTAGACACATATATGTCGTTTTTAACGTGTCTAAATCGTATTTAGACGTCACGTCTACACGGTCAAAGACCATCTAGACGGTCCTAGACGTGTTTTATGTCTAGATTAGTGACTAGGGCCTAGACTCTACGTTCACCTCAAGTCTTGAGTCTAGACGCCGTCTAGACGCATTAGACACGCGTCTAGAAAAACAGTGGGGGCAAAATCGTCCAACTCTTTTTCCTTCGCCCGAACGCCATCGGGCCCTTCACGACTCCGCTTCACCTCGACGCAACCTTCGCGATGGTGCCACGTACACCACCATGTGCCGCCGCCGGTTTTGAGGCCCAAACCGGGAAACCGTCCGCCCCCGGTTTTGAGGCATAAACCGGGAAACCACCTCGATGTCGACGCGTGTCACCTTGTCCCGCGAACCTTGCCGTCAAGTCTTCTCGTCCCAGCCCGTCGGGACCCTTCACTTGATTCGGCCTCCCGTTCGCCTCTTGACTTGGTCAACCCGCCGTCTTCATCACCTTCACGGTTTTGAGGCCAAACCGCGAAAACCCTCCGTGCTTCTTGTCCGCCACGTGTACGGTGTGGATCACCTTGACCTCACCCGGCCTCTCGATCGCCCGGACCCAAGCCTCCCGCTTGTTCCTCCCGATCCTCTCCCGTTGACCATCAAGTTGACTCCATTGACCTACATATCATTAGACAAGCAAACACATTTCTCCATCTCCTCCATTCTTCCCATCACCTTCACCAACTCCGGTTAGCCATAAACATAATCAATATACATGCTCATGCAAACCTCAAAATCCCGCAATTCAAACCCGAACCTCAAGTTCAACTCAAACTCGTTCGTTGTCAATTACTCATCACATTATGAACCATGGCACATCTCAACATGGTTCCTCAATCTCCCCCTTGATGAGTACATTGACAACAACACCAATCTCAAGAATCCTAAGTTTGAAATGCGAAACCAAGAAAGCTAACTCAATGGTCCAAAACCAAGAAAAATGGAAGCAAATGACCATCAAGTAGCAAAGGATCACAAAAACCAAGAGTTGGCAAAGAAAGCGGCACAAAGATCCACAAAGACTCAGGAAAAGGTCAGAACAAAAGAGTTTACAGAAAAACTCCCCCTGAAGTGGTGCAACTTCTCATGCAATGCGAAATGCCCGGATAATCCGGTACTGTGCCGGATACTCCGGCGGTCGGACAGTCCGGTAGGCAACCGGATAGTCCGGTGGGAGGTTTCTGTCCTGAAAACAAGAAATGATGCATTTTCGCCCAAAACTCCCCCAAAAGCATTTCAAAGGTATTTTCTCCCTTGATATCTCTCTGAGATGCAAACTTATCGATATTTCTCCCCCTTTGGCAATGAACTCATCAAGATACAATAGAGCCAAAAATGCAATGCATGAGGTGGGAATCCTACCAAGCTTCAAAAATCATGTCAACCAGCATTATGATTGCTATGAACAAGCATAGAACCTTGAAGTGTAAAAGCATGAGCTCACAATTGCACGAAGGCCATAATAGAGAGCATAGCACAAAAGCAAAGAGCTAGACAAGCTAAGCATGAAGATTAAATTAAGCAAGATAGATTCAAATTTGCTATATCATGAAAAGCATGGTCACCACATGTATGATCATCCATATCCAAGGCAAAACAAGCATTAAGTGAATCCATGAAAACTAGCAAGTGTCAATCTCAACTCAAGCAACAAACATTCGGAAGGATGTGCTTTGACAAACGCTCACATATGCAACAAAGACATAATTTGATCAAGTGAAGATTGCAAGCTTTTGCTTGTCTTTATTTTACATCCTCAAGTAACCTTTTATCCAAGCGGAGGGTCGCACGACTGGTTATGGCAAACACCCCGAGGCTTCAAGGCACCGTATTGGATTTTTAGCATTTTGCACAAAAGATCAAATTGATTTTAGAAATTAGGCACAAGAAGCAAATGAGTATGCCTTTTGGCAAAAGGACATTTGTCCCCCAAAGTCCCATCATGAGCTAAACATTTGCCAAAGTCCATCCCCAAACAATAAGTTGCCGAAATCAAGACATTTTCTAATACTAGCCTTAAAAACAAGTCTTGACAAGGATAAAAACAAGCATACACATGGTGAACAAACATAGGCATGCATAGATTATAAGCCTCACAAAAGCTAATTTTCATCTCAAAGTTTAGCTAGCTTGCTCAAATGAAACTATGCCACACTATCTAAAAGAGCCTAAGTTTAAAAGCTTGCTACTAGCAAACACACAACTTAGCTCAAACTCAATCATAGCAACAATAAATACAAGGAGACATACAGGTTGAAGCTTCTTCTAAAGATGCATATTATACATGATGCTTATCTTACAATGCAATGCAAATGCGAAAAAAGTAAGATACATATTTACAAAGAAGCCAACCCCCTCAAACAATGCTATAAGGATAGCAAACACCAAGTTCCCCCCGAAGAAATGCAAAGCGCTCGGCGTCTAGGGGCTTGGTGAGGATATCGGCTAATTGGTGTGTGGGTATCAATGTATGTAAGCTCGATGTCCCCCTTGGCAACATGATCTCTCAAGAAGTGGTATCTCACCTCTATGTGTTTGACTCTCCCATGTAGGATAGGGTCTTTGGATAAGCATATGGCACTAGTGTTATCGCACATAAGTGGAACACTCTTGTAGGTAACCCATAGTCCCTCAAAGTGAAAGTCATCCATAGGATTGGGATAAGCAACTAGCAGCAGCAACATACTCAGCTTCGGTTGTGGATTGGGCTACGCCAGATTGCTTGCGAGAAGACCAACAAACAAGAGAAGATCCAAGAAAATGGCAAGTACCCGAAGTGCTCTTCCGATCAACTCGACACCCAGCAAAATCCGCATCCGAATAACCACAAAGAGAAAGTGTAGATGATGCAGAATACCAAATGCCGAATTCAAGGGTGTACTTGAGATACCTGAAAATACGCTTCACCGCTTGACGATGAGATTCCCTTGGTGAAGATTGGAAGCGAGCACAAAGACACACCGCGAAGTGTATGTCGGGCCTTGTCGCCGTGAGGTACAAGAGGGAGCCGATCATGCTTCGGTACTCCCGCTGGTCCACCGCTTCACCATCAAGATCCGGATCGAGCACGGTGGAAGTGGCCATCGGGGTCGACATGGGCTTGGCATCCGACATGTCGAACTTCTTCATCAAGTCCTTCGTGTACTTGGCTTGATGAATGAAGGTACCCTGCTTGCATTGCTTGATTTGTAGACCAAGGAAGTAGGTCAGCTCGCCCATCATGGACATCATGAACTCATTCTCCATCATCGCCTCCCCCTCAACAACAGCTGGGGCTTGCTCGACGACGGCTGGAGCAGGATCGACGGCCGCCGAAGAGGATGTAGATGCTACGGGACCCTCTGCTTGAACTGTGGAAGCAGGGACCGGCTCAGGAGCAGGCGAAGTAGTAGGAAGTAGTGGTTCATCCTCATCTTCACCTGGAGCCGGTAGATCACCGTCTACAAAGATGCTCTCTTCCATTTCCCTGTCACCTGCACACTCAACAACACCACTTGTACAAGGCATAGATTCATCAAAGGTTACATCGCAGGACTCCACGATGGTGTTAGTTTCCAAGTTCAAAACCCTATAAGCATGACCATGTGGGGTGTAACCAAGAAAAATGCTATCGGTAGATCTTGACTCAAACTTATCCAAATTGCCACGCTTGAGAATAAAGCACTTGCAACCAAAAGCATGCAAATGAGAAACACTTGGCTTCCTCCCAAAACGTAGCTCATAAGAAGTCACATTAAGAATTGAGCGCAAGAAAACCCGATTAGAAACATAGCAAGCGGTGCTAATGGCTTCAGCCCAGAACCGCCTCGGAGTCCTATGCTCATCAAGCATCGTCCGGACCATCTCAACAAGGGTTCTGTTCTTTCTTTCAACTATGCCATTTTGCTGAGGAACACGAGGTGCAGAGAATTGGTGCTCAAGACCATTCTCAAGACAGAAAGCACTGAACGAGAAGTTCTTGAACTCGGTGCCATTGTCACTGCGGATAGCTCGTAGTGCACCAGGGAGTTCCTTGAACAACCTCAAAGCCAAGCTCCGAAAGTGATGAAACACTTCATCCTTGCTCTCAAGAAAGAAGACCCAGGAGTAGCGAGAAAAGTCATCAACGACCACAAGAACATACCACTTCCCACCAGCTGAACGAACCCGAGCAGGACCAACAGTGTCCATGTGAAGCAATTGCCCAGGCTGCTCAGTCATCACCAAATTGATTGGTGGATGAGAAGCGGCAACCATTTTGCCATGACAACAAGGTGCACAAACAAGGTTTTTCTCAAATTTGAGCTTAGGCAATCCTCGGATCAATCCTAGGCCACTTAAGCGACACAACAAGTCAAAGCTCATGTGACCCAGTCTCTATGCCATGTCCAAAGCACAGAAGAAGGTTGAGCGAACAAACACTTGTGAGAACCAGAAGAAGAAACAAAATCAGTACGAAAAACTATGTCAATTCGAGAAATATTGCAAATCAAAGCACCAGTCGAATCAACAACACGAGATGCATTCCTCTTAAAGATCACTTCATTGCCATCATCCAACAATTGAGAAACAGAAAGCAGATTATACTTTAGATGCTCTACTAGGGCTACTTCCTTGAGAGTGAAGGAGTCATTTACCTTGACAGCGCCAATTGCTTTTACTCTACCTTTTTTGTTGTCCCCGAATGTCACATAGTCAATTTGCTTCATGGGGGTGAGGCTGGAGAACCATCTAGTATCACAGGTCATATGGCGCGAACAACCGGAGTCCATCAACCACTTGTCCTCCAGGCCTCCATCAGCTACCTACATAGAACGTGAAGAAAAGATCGAGGGCTCAGTGCTGGGGTTAGAGAGATAAGCTTTAGGAATCCAGCACCTAACCACACGACCTGCAGAAGTAAAAACAGTTCTATGCACTTGATCATTGGAACGCACGGGACGAGTACCACGATAGGGACGACGTGGATCGTCAAAGCGTCTAGACTCACTCCTCATGTCACGGGGATACAAGTCATATGAGGGGTGACCATATCCACGCTGCGGATGGACACCACGAAAGGGAAAACGTGGGCCATCAAAGCGTCGTGACTCAAATCCTCTGTTTCGTGAACCAAAGTCATATGAGCGATGACCAAGTCCACTGTAAGCACGAGAAGGGATGTGAGGCGGATAGTCAACATAGGAATGATAGACTGCATTCCTAGCTAACTCAACTTGCCTCCTTTCAATTCTCTTCCTTCTAAAGCAAAACTCATCCAAATGACCATCCCTACCACAAAACATGCAAGTAAACACATTTCTGGGTTTTGGTTTTGGTTGTGTAGGTGGTTTGGATTGTTGCTTTTGTTTCTTGACCTCTCTTGGGTTAAAGGATGGCTTTGGGTTTGATGGATAGTAGGTGTCGGTGGGTTTAAGTTTCTCACTCTCATCTTGGAGGTTGGAGCTTGGTACAAACTTACCCACATTTTCACTCTCCTTCTCACACCTCTCATAACCCAAACCCAAGTTGTATCCTTGAGTTGAACCTTCCTTAACCCTCAGCAAGTCACTCTCAATTCTCTTTTCACTCTCCTTGGTTCTAGTGAGGCGAGTGGTGAGGTACTCAACTTCCTGGGATAGCTTTAGGTTCTCATCCTTGGTGGTGGCAAGATCACTTTTCAAAGAAACACACACAACACATGGTGGTGGTGTAGCACGAGAACCACTTAGCAATTCTGCCTCTAGCTCTTTGACTTTGGACAATTGACTATCCAAGTCCTGTGTGAGCTTATGGCAAGTCTTGCAAGCACCCAAGAGTAGAGGTCGAGCCTTGAGCTCCTCTAGCTCTTTCAAAGCACTCTCAAGCTGACTGGCAACTTGAGCATGCACATCCTTCAGAGAAACTAGATCATTCATGACAACTTGGCAAGACTCACACTCTACCACGCTATCCTCATCAAGCATAGACTTAAGTGAAGCAAGCTCGGCATTAGCAATTCAAGATCAGATTTAAGCTTTCGATTCAGACGCTTAGCTTCATGCATTTTCTGGTCTTGCTTGAACAAGGCATCACACAAGGACTCATTGTCATAGATGGGCTCATCGTGAGATTGCGATACCTTGGCTGTGTCGGAGTCGTAGTCGGAGTGGTGATCATCCCTCGCCATGAAGCAGAGCCCGGTGAAGTCAGTAATCTTCCTATCCTTGGGCTTCTCCGTCTCTCCCTCAGCACCAGAGATGTCGTCGCTCGAAGAGTAGTCGACGTCGCTGAAGGACGCAACGAGAGCTCTTGAAAGCACCCTCCTCAAGTTCCTCCTGGTACTCTTACCCTTCTTGAGAAGTGGGTCTTCTTCTTGGGTTCTTCTTCTTGGCGATCGGTGTAGTCGAACTTCTTCTTCCGCTTGGGGCAGTCTGCGATGAAGTGACGAGGATCACCACACTCGTAGCAGCCACGTGGATCACCACCTCTCCTATCTCTTCTGTTGTTGAAGGAGCGCTTGAACTTCCTGATCAGCAGGGCGAGATCCTCCTCTGGAAGGGACTCCACCTGTTCATCTGTAGCTGCAACCAAGGAAGAAAGAGCAAACTCCAAAGTAGATTTGTGAGAGGGGTTAGTCCCATAAGATGCATTACCATGAGAGTCAGTCATCAAGGCCATACTAGTGGATGCATTGTGGTTTGGACGTGACTTCCTAGAGAGCTCGTGAGACTTGAGCTTGCTATAGAGCTGCTCGCAGGTGAGTGTGCCAAAGTCGGGGGATTCCTCCAGTGCGGAGATCTTCACACCCCAAGTGTTCTCATCTAGTGAGTAAAGCAATTGCTTAGCACGCTCATTGTCAGTGTAAACAAGATTACCACAAGCTCTGAGATGACACACTATGGACTCGAATCTAGCAAACGTAGCATCTAGTGACTCGCCAGGCAGCTGTGCAAAGGTCTGGTACTGTCTGTTGTACGAATCTCTATGCATGGTCTTAACTTGGTTAGTGCTTTCATGATAGGAGCAAAGCGTCTGTCATACGGCATGAGCGGTCTTAAGGTGTGCAATGCGATCGTACTCCTTTCTACCGATGGCGGAAAGCAAGATATTAACAGCCTTAGAGTTGTTATCGTATTGAGTGATCGCATCTTGTTGCGCCGTCTCCATGTTCTCCGGATCTCGTAGTTGGTTTGCACAATGCTCCATATCCCGATGCCCTGACTCATGAGATAGGCTTGAGTGCGAGACTTCCAATAGGGAAAATCTTCCCCATCGAAGACCAAGAGCTTGATCGCACCTTTCTCCATGTCGCCTTCGGATCACTAAGCCGGTTAAGCTCAACAAGTGATCAAACCGGCTCTGATACCAATTGAAGGACCGAGAAGGCGACCAGAGAGGGGTGAATGGGAGCCAATAAAAATTCTTGCAAAGAATTCGGCCTATGTCCCGACCCGCCTCAAGATTGATCACCAAGATCACACACACACATAAGGAGTGTTGTGCTGACCCTATGAGTGATCAAGGATGGTGTAAGAACTCCTGCGGAAGCAAATCAAGCGAAATCGAACTCCATGAGACGATGTGAAAGTTCAAGTCCAGAAACCCCCTATCGGACAGTCTGGTATCAAGTCGGATACTCTGGCGCCGGATACTCCGGTAGACTGTCGGATACTCCGGTCGGATACCGTACCGGGTACAGAAACCCCCTATCGGATAGTCCGGCAATTTGTCGGATACTCCGGTCGAGTACTCCTATCGGATACCAGGACCGGATACTCCGGTAAGGTGTCGGATAGTCCGGTGAGTATCAGGTCCGGACCCTTCACTTGACTCGGCCTCCCGTTCGCCTCTTGACTTGGTCAACCCGACGTCTTCATCAGCTCCACGGTTTTGAGGCCAAACCGTGAAACCCTCCGTGCTTCTTGTCCGCCACATGTACGGTGTGGATCACCCTTGACCTCACCCGGCCTCTCGATCGCCCGGACCCAAACCTTCCGCTTGTTCCTCCCGATCCTCTCGCCGTTGACCATCAAGTTGACTCCATTGACCTACACATCATTAGACAGCAAACACATTTCTCCATCTCCTCCATACTTCCCATCACCTTCACCAACTCCGGTTAGCCATAAACATAATCAACATACATGCTCATGCAAACCTCAAAAACCCGCAATTCAAACCCGAACCTCAAGTTCAACTCAAACTCGTTCGTTATTAATTGCTCATCACATTATGAACCATGGCACATCTCAACATGGTTCCTCAGTAGCCATCTCCCTCTGGGTAAGTATCATGCTGTCCAGCATCTGTCGATCCCTGTCCCTGTCCTCTCTCTGACTCCGGAGCTCTCTGCGGATCTCTGCTAGCCCTGCCCGTAGTAGCGCGTCTGTCTGTGCTGGAGCTGTAGCAGAAGCTGAAGGTCTAGAGTCCGGTGTCAGGTCCTCAGGAATGGATTCCATCTGACTACCTGTCTTTATGTGCTGCTCTGTCTCGGTAGCTATGTCACCTAGCCCCTGTGAAGAACTCCCCTGTGAAGCTGACTCCGGGCAGCAACCCATCTGTCGAAGGCAGGTAGGGGTGTGTAAGCTGTGGTCACCTTGGGCAGGTGATCGTACGCCTCCTGAGTCAACAACTGTAGCCTCCTTAGAATATAGCAGATCAACGGTCCGAAGGCCAAGTGTCTAGCAGCAATGCTCTCAGCAATAACATCCTCCATCTGGCACAAAATCAGGACCACCAAGTCAAATCCCCTGTGCCTCAACATCAACATGACAATCCACTGTGCAAGGATAGAGAACTGATCCTTGTATCCGCTCCTGGGAACTATAGTCCTGCACAGTATGCTCCTGAGAACTCTGCCCTCGTGTGTGAGTCTAGTTACTCGGCTGTAGTTCTCCGGGTGAGGTGGTGGAAGGCAATGCTCATATCCTCATCTGTCGGCAAGTGCCCCCCGAGAGGTCTGCGGGGAGGCTCCATCCCTGGGTGAGCAAGCTCAAACACCCTCGTCTCGTACTGGATGGTCTCTAGTGCCTCCACGAGGTTCTCCCTCGTCACTCTGTGTGGCTGCCCTCTGAGCATGAACCAAATAGCTGAACGGCCTGGAGCAATCCACAAGGAAGCGTAGAAATCCATCACTATATCGTAATCCCACCTCATAGGACTGGTGATGATCTCCTGAAGGCCCGGATGAAAGACAAGCGCTGAGTGAAATCTGTCCCGGCACTCTGGTGGCAGCCTCTATGCTGCAGTGCTGTGGGTAACGAAAAGCTTTCCAGCTCCTCCAGTGTGTAGTCTGCTCCTCAGCCCTGCTGCAATCCTCTGCTGAAGTAGGGTCCAGAACCGTCCCCCAGCCGGTTGTGTTGGCGGTGCTTATCACTCAAATTTTACCGCCAACACCATTCAATAAAAGCCATCAACCAAGGATAAAATGAACATTCTTTTATGTTAATGGCTCTCCACGAGTTTTCTTGGAGTATTTGAATGCAGGGAGCAATATGGACCAAAATGACAGGAAATGGGGGCCAAAGTCCGGCCAGCCCAATCATAGGCCGGCCGGCCCACTCAGGCTCCCGCTGAAGTCCATCTTCCTTCCAGAGGCCTTTTGCAGCTTCCCCACGTGGAATTCAAGGCCCAGCCCAACAATGAACAACCGTCATTCTAGAACATGGGCTTTTGGGCCTAAACTTGAAGGCGACTCCAATTCTGCCGCCCCCATCAAGTAGCCGACCTCCGAACCGTCATCAGAAGCGAATCTGAGACGTCCACGCACAAGACGGTGGCGAACCGCCATAATCAATGGCCGGCCGGCCCCCCTACTAGGGCCTACCTTTGCGCCACCGCCACTCCATCTTCGGCTACAAGATGCACACCGACATGAGGACCCTATAAATATCCCCGGCTAGCTTCAGAGCAACTCGCACCTGGAGATACACTTGAGTTAGTCATTAGTGAGTAGCGAAGCGCTGCTGGTAGTGAGTGAGTGAGTGAGAGGCTAGGAGAGTGAGTAGTCCCGGAATGCTGGGACTCTACTTCTTTGACGCCTCGGGTATGCTCCTCGCCTGGGAGTAGTTGTTCGAGTCTTCCAGGCCGGGTAACATGTAAGGAGATTATCGGTCGGGCAATAAAGTATGGTATTCTTCTCTATTTATTTGGGTTTCAGGTATGCTTTAAATATTTATCTATTTATTGCATAGACTAGCTTATTTGGACGTCCTCGCTAGTTGTGACGATAGGTGTAAACGTGGTGTTTAGACCTAGAGTTATCCCTGGTTTGCTCTTAACCCCACGGAGGATGGTAGCCGCGAGTACGTGTGACAGGCGTACCGGTCTCTGTAATCCACCACGTCCGGGTTCATGTCTGTAGGGCTTTCAATAGCAGGCGGATTCCCAAATTAGTTGAACCTAATTCTCGGGTTGCTGCTTTGGCACGTTTGTGCCCCGAAATAGATAATAGAGAAAGGACCATACCAAGTTGCCCAGCTGTATAGCTCCTTGACATTAGATTACCTGGCCAGAAGACCTTTTTATTTATTGTTGCGCTCTTGCTCCCCTGTGCCACCTTGATCGGATAATTTATCTAGGATAGAGTTATTAGTACACTGTTCGTTCCCTGTGGATTCGATACCCTAGGAATACTCCTTGTGGTGAAAGCTACACCGGTATCCGTACGCTTGCGGATTAATTTCTGTTAGGCCTTAGGACTGCCAACAAGCTTTCTGGCGCCGTTGCCGGGGAACGGTAAGCTGTGCTAAAACTCGAACCTAGAGTCGTCCGTTTAAGGTTTTTATTTTCTTTTCTTTTTGTATTTTTGTTTTGTTTTTCTTTTCTTTTGTTATCATCACACCATGGACGCATCGTCGATCTTCGACGCCTCTGCTCCGAAAGGAGCACTATTGGAGCCTCCACCAGCTTCCAAACCAATCACGGCTTCAAGCTATGAGTTTCGACCAGAGCTGATTGCATTGGTAAAAGGATCTGTGTTCCATGGGGAAGATCATGAAAATCCGTACACACACATACGCCACTTCGAAAGACTCTGCTCCACAGTGGTGACATCTGGTGTCCCGCAGGACAGTTTTAAATGGATATTATTTCCATTCTCCATCACTGGTGAAGCAGAACTCTGGTATGACAGGCATGTGAGTGAAGCAAATGGAGACTGGATTACCCTCAGGAAGCTCTTTTGCCTCAAATATTTCCCTCTCTACAAAGTCATTGCTCTTCGCAAGAAGATCATTGCCTTTGAGCAGGGCAGTAATGAGTCATTAGGAGCCGCCTGGGACCGCTTCCTGACTTACACTCACCAAGGGCCAGATCTGGGAATTCCATCTCCGATCCTCCTTCAACACTTTGCAGCAGGACTTACTCCGAATGGCCGTAACTTCTTGGATACAGCCTCAGGAGGATCCTTCCGACACAAGACAGCTAATGAAGGGTTCGAAGTTCTTGGAAAGATCCTCAGCAACCTGGACTCCTATGAAGCATGGGCCCCTGAAAAGCCAAAGAAGAGACACATGGCATAGTTGAGGTACCTTCAGCCAGCCCACCAGAGGAAAAGAAGGAAGCATGTGCAGTGCAACCCCAAACAGAACCTCCTCAACCACAGCCAGCTCCAGCGGCAGCACAAGATTTATTCTATGTTTGCCCGTCGAATCCAACATTATTTCAAGACAGCCAAGTTCTCTCCAAAGGTCAGAAACAAGTTGACTCCACACTCCCTCTCCTGCCGTATGAAGAGGAGGTGGACCTGTCCAGGTTTGGAGACACAAGATTCTACCCTGCGGAGAAGAATTGTCATGTCGATAGGGCTGAACTTGATGAGCCAGATTTGGAGGATAAAGCAGAGCAAGAAGAAAGGCTACAACAATTGTCTGCTATCTTCAGCGAGGATTGGCTCCAAGAGACTGAATGCTCAGGCGAAGTGGTCAAGATAGATCCGGAGCCTGATAGCGTTCTAGTCACATGTAAGCAAGTGCAGCAGATTAAGGCCAGTTACGACTTGAAAGCCAAGATAAATATTCTGTCTAGGCAGCAGGCCCAGATGCTGACAGTTGCACCTTTCAGCCCGACTCCATCAAAGAAAAGGCTGATTTACGAGAACAAATGCTATCAAGCTGAAGGCATTTGGCAAGGATTGGAGGCAGAAGTGAATGGGCAAACCTTGCTCGTGAACTTCCACATCTTCGAGATACCTAACCAAAGCCTCTTCCTAATTGGGACTCCAATCGCACCCCTCACGAGGATGAAAAGTGCACAAGAAGAATTGGATGTACCAATGGGAAAGAAAAGCTTCTCCATCGACTTCAGACGTGCTCTTAACACAAAGGCGGAAGCACAATCTGAAGGGATGAGTGAATACACGGCCATAGAGGAAGCTGCAGCCGTCGAATTCTTAGAAGCTTCACAGCATGATATCGAGGAAGACGTACAGTACTTCAATAAAGACGAAGATCCTTCCCCATTTGTTCCACTAAACAGGCAAGAAGAGACAGCTTCAACACCCATAGAGCTCAAGCCACTGCCCCCAGGTCTCAAGTACAGTTTTCTCTTTCAAGATCAAGGGACGCCTGTCATCATCAGTGACAAGCTATCCGAGACGGAAGAAAAGGAACTAGTAACCTTGCTGGAAAAGTATCGATCAGTGATAGGTTACTCACTGGCAGACCTCAAGGGAATCAGCCCAGAATTCTGCACACATCGGATCCCAATGGAGCCTGATCATAAGCCTGTTCGTGAGCACCAACGACGTCTAAACAATGCCATGAGAGAGGTAGTAAAGAAAGAAATATTGAAGCTTCTCAAGGCAGGGATTATCTACCCCGTTCAAGACAGTCAATGGGTCAGCCCCGTTCAGGTAGTGCCAAAGAAGGGAGGGATGACAGTTGTGAAGAACGAAAAGAATGAGCTGATCCCTCAGTGTACAGTGACAGGATGGAGGATGTGCATCGATTATAGGAAGCTTAACAAAGCGACCAGGAAAGATCACTACCCACTCCCGTTCATTGACAAGATGCTCGAACGGTTGGCGAAGCACTCATTCTTCTGCTTCCTCGATGGTTATTCAGGGTACCATCAAATACCTATCCACCCTGATGACCAAGACAAGACCACCTTCACATGTCCATATGCCACCTTCGCCTACCGTCGGATGTCGTTCGGATTGTGCAACGCACCAGCCTCATTCCAAAGGTGCATGATGGCCATCTTCTCCGACTTGGTCGAGAAGATAATGGAAGTATTTATGGATGATTTCTCAGTCTATGGGGAAACATTCGGGCGATGCCTCCAGAATCTCGAGAAGGTACTCCAGAAATGCAAAGAGGTGGATTTGGTTTTGAATTGGGAGAAATGTCACTTTATGGTGACAGAGGGAATTGTCCTAGGACATAAGGTCTCTGCCCGAGGGATTGAAGTCGACAAGGCCAAAGTTGAGGTAATTGAGTCACTTCCACCCTCGAGGAACATAAAAGGGATCCGCAGCTTCTTGGGACATGCCGGTTTTTTATAGAAGATTCATCAAGGACTTCTCCAAGAAGGCTCGACCTCTCACCAGTCTTTTGGCTAAGGATGCACCGTTTGTCTTCGACAGCAAGTGCATGGAGGCATTCAATGAACTGAAGCAAGCTTTGATAACAGCCCCCATTATCCAGCCGCCCGATGTTGGCGGTTCTTATGCGATAAATTAAATTCATTAATTCCGCAAGCGCACGGATCACCATTGTAGCATTTCACCTTGGAGTATTCCAGGGTTATCGTATTTATATTTCCGCAGGGAAGTAGAGCAAAAGAAAGCTGAATAATAGTTATGCATTGGATAATTTGGAGAAAGAAATAATGTATCAACTATACTTGAGACGGGGGTAAGATAGGCATGATATATGGGTGGCACACACATCCTCAAATCCAAGGTAATAAAATAAATCGTAGTATACATTTGGGAGAGCAACGAGATAGAGTTAAGGCTACCTGTATGTTTATCTATTATTTACTTTTCTAGCAGTCAAGTCTACAAAGGTTATTTACTCTAGTTAAGCTCATACACATACAAGTCATGTCGTTTCGGGGCACGGAAGTGCCAGGGCAACCGATGCTGCTAGTTCACCCTGGGGATCCATCCGCTATAATTAAGACCCTGCTGAGTCCAACCCGGACGTGGTGGATTACAGAGACCGGTGCAGCTGTCACATACACTCGCGGCTACCATCCTCCGTGGGGTTGGGTGCCAAACGTGCATAGGCCAAGATCTAAGCGCCACGCTTACAACCCGCCTAGAGGAGCTACTCTTGATCAACGGAGCAGTCCTATCTAAGAATGAACAAGCACAGATTTCACACGACGTCATCTCCGACGACGGCACTCTCTCGTACTCGCTATTCCAACAATCACGAATCCCACAACAAGACTTCTACGAGCACTTACTTAACGAATAAATAAACTAAATAGAAAAGAATTACTAAAAGAAATAAATAAAGATAAAACTAATTATAAAAATATATCTCAAGAGTAAGATACAAAGAACTATACCGAACTCCGAGAATACTCCGGAAGCCCGAGAGAGCTCTCACTCTACTCTACTCTACTCTAACTCCCAAAGCTACTACTCAACTAAACTAATGAACACTTGGATGAAGTGTGATGGTGCTCATTGATTCGGAGGCCGAGGGGTCCCTTTTATAGCTTGTGAAGGCGGTGGAAGCACCCTGGCCGACTTTGGAGAGGCGCGCCGACAAAGTCGGCCGGCCGGCCTAGGGGGGTGGCCGGCCGGCCGTCCCTTCGGCGGTTGGCCACCGTCTTTTGCCTGAACGCTCCAGATCCTCTCCTGATGGCGGTCCGAAGGTCGGCTACTTCGGGGGTCGGCAGAATTGGATTGAGGGCCAAGTAAAGGCCCAAATAGCCCACCTTCTAGAACGTCGGTGGAATCCTGCCGAGCTGGGCTTGAATTGCACGTTAAGGATTATTTTCCAGCCCGCTGGAGAAAGCCTGGGGCCTGTGGCCACCAGGTGGGGCCGGCCGGCCTAGGGTGGGGCCGGCCGGCCAGGGAATTTCCCTGACTGGGCCCACTTTTCTCCATTATTCACTCCTGCATCCAAATATCCACCAAAACTTGTGGAGTAGCATTATTCCTATCTACTATGCACAAAATCTTGGTGTTATGTATTTATTTACCGGTAGGGTGGCGGTCAAAACATGGTTTTAACGACCGCCAACAACCTCCCCAAGCTTAAACTTTGCTCGTCCCGAGCAAACTCAACTCAGGGTACCGGCGGATCAGGAGTTACAAAGAAGCGCCCCATGGGTAATAAAGATGCAACAACATACTCCCTAAACAGTGGTAAGTTTACGAGAGCACAAAATATTCATGGGTGTTGCAAAAATCGTGGGGCTTATATGTCACACCTTGTCATGCAGCATTGAAGACTAGATCGGCATTTTCGGACAAGTACACAATTCTAGCAGGTATGCATTCAGAGTTTTTATGTGCTGCAAGGTGCAAAAATTCTCCTTCGTTTTGGGTGGCACTTCTCTTACCACACCTATGTGAGTTCTATTCCTACAAGCTTCACTCATCCTACCTTCTATCAAATGAGGCTTTGTATGTGGAGCTTGGTAAGGAATGCACAAATGTCATGCATATATTGTAAAGCTAAGGAATGAGTCTAAATCAACATAGCAACTCCATTTATTTTGGTCATAGGAAATGATGTGACGGACGGGGAGAAAATGAACTCACGCTTATGGAAGGGGTTTTGAAAACATTGGTCCTTATTTTGCTCAAGATGTTTATGATAAGAACCATATAGCCATTGACTTTTGTCATGCAACCATGGAGTTTTTTTTTTTTTTTTTGACTACTCCATGGTGCAAGGGGCCATAAATTTGAATGGTTCAATGAAACATTTTGAAATATTCTTGAGCATTTTGGATGGACCAAAAGTTTTGCAAATCTGAAAAATGTTTGGTTGATTTATCCAAACATTCCCCTTTTTATTTGGTGGAGAGAAATTTTTGAAAACACACGCGAAGGAATTATGACCAAAATTAGGAGTGCTTAGTTTCAAGAGTACATCAAACCTTAACAAAACTCATGCATAAACAAATGGCTATGAGTGGGGCTGTTTCGAATATTATGATATGACTCTGGTAGGTAAATAAATCCTCACACTAAGAGAAGTGTGCCAAAACAGAAGGGTTTTAGGTACTTGCAGCAATTCAAGAAAACATCTCTGGATAAAACCATACTAAGAAATTGCAACAAGTCCTAATCATGCCATATCACAATCCACAATGCTCAGATTTGGTGTAACAAATGCGACCCACGGAAATAAGCAAGACTCATGATGTGATCATGCTCAAGTAAAAATAACACATATGTCAGGAGTAGAGGTTGCATCTATGCGACACATGGGAAGCTAATTTGTAACTCGATCATCATTTCCCTTAAGCGTAGCATAACACCAAGATTTAGCATTTATTCGAAACAGGGAGTTTATTTATTTATTAAGAAAGTTAGGAATACTTACCTGGGGGTCCTCCCCAAGCTTGAGTCTTTGCAAGACTCGAGCTTGTATTGAACTCCTTCTTACCTGGGGGTGCTCTCCCCAAGCTTGAGTCTTTGTAAGACTTAGCTTGATTCAGGCTCTTCCTCCTCCTTCTTGACCTGCAAAAAGAGTGAGGATGATACAGGTGGCTAGCCCCTAATGGGCATCACGGGAATCCTATTATTTTTGTTGTTTTTAAATTTTTTTCAAATTTTTATTTTGTTTTTATGATTTATGAAAAGAAAAACAAGTGCTAGGCCTAGCTAGGATAACGATTGGGATGGCCTCCCCAATCGGAGGGCTCTCATTTTTACGTCTTTGAGCTAGACGTTCTCCATGTCTTTTCAACTCGTTTGGACCTCGCTCGCTGGAGAATCTGGCGAGGTAGAGGTTCCTTCTTTCTTCCGCCACACTTGGTTGTCTTCTTTGTGTCGGTGGCGGCGACCTTTTCTTTGATAGGCGCCTTTGTTGTACTCTCATCGGTCGATGCCGTGGCTGCCTTCTTCTTTCTTGAGCGCCTCGCTCTCCTCTTCTTGGGCGATTGTGACTCGCCTACTCCTTCTTGTGGAGGAGTAAGGGGGGCTTGAGATGTGTTAGGCGGCTGAGGCATCCTCCTTGGAGTCCTCCAATATTTTGCTAGCCTTCTTGCATTCTCTCTTTCCAGGTAGTCTCTCATATATGCAATGAGCTTGTCTGGCTGTGGCACGGGTGGAGTAATCTCAATCTTCTCCACTCTCCTTGGGTCCTTTCCATATATGACCCGTACTTCTTGCATTGCTCAACCTTAGGCTTGAAGCTGAACGTTTCTTCCCTGCCGTTGAAGTCCAAGTGGATCTCTCCTGCCCCCACGTCGATGTTGGCGTTGGTGGTGCTCAAGAACGGCCTCCCAAGGATGAGAGGGGTCTTGACATCCACTTCCATGTCAAGCACAACAAAGTCAACGGGGACGAAGAGATTTCTGATCTGCACGGGAACTTCTTCGACAATCCCCAAGGGCAGGCGCAGTGACCCGTCTGCAAGCTGGAGCTTCATGGTCGTTGGGGATAATGGATGGTTTAACCCATCGTACATCGCCTTCGGCATGATGCTCACGCTCGCCCCTAAGTCACATAGTGCCCGAGCGAAACAACGGTCGTTGACCAAACACGGGATGGTTGGCCATCCGGGATCTTTTCTGATCACATCCTCGGGAGTGCGGAATCCAAGTCGCTTTCTTCACACCTGATGGTTATTGCATTCACACTCTCCTTGGGATTAACTTCTGGTTGCCCAGGAAGTTTACCCGCACGAGGAGACTGCACAGCTGAAGCTATTTGCGCTATTTGCGTTTCTAGCATCTTGTTATGGCTTAGCTGATTCTGCAGAGCAGTGCTGAATGACTCTAGCTTGGCATCTATGCTCTCTAAAGCCTTGTCCGTAGTAAGAAATTTCTTACTAATGCTGTCATTAATCTTGACCTGGCCGAGAACTAGATCCTTGATAGAGGGCTCATAACGGGAAAGATTACCATTGTTACCTCCCTGATTCTTGTTGAAGGAGAGGTCGGGCCTGGAATTCCAGCCGTAGTTGTTCTGGGAGCGGAACCCATTGCCATTGTTGAGGAAATTGCATTCCTCTCTCGCATTTGGGCAGTTGATGCCCATATGCCCAACGCTGCCGCATTCCTCACATGTCATGCGGGAATCCGCAACTTGCAGGCCCTGCGGAGACTCCACCTTGCGGAGTAGCTGATCGAGCTTGATGGCGAGCATGTCCATCGTCTCCACTTGGTGCACTCCACGGGTTTTGGTGTTCGCCGCTTGGCGTTCACCATGAGTCTGGTTGGCCGCCACCTTCTCAATCAACTTCTTAGCGTTCTTCACGCTAAGGGAGAAGAAGGAGCCGCCTGCTGCGGCGTCGAGATGCTCTCGAGCGGACGGCCTCAAACCGTGGTAGAAACTCTGTATGAGGAGCCATTCCTCCATGCCATGGTGTGGGCATGAGAGAACGTACTCCTGCATCCTGTCCCAGGCTTCCGCGGTCGACTCATCTGCGAGCTGTTGGAAGCCCGATATCTTGTTCCGCAGGGCAGTCGTCTTGCCCGGCGGAAGAACTTGGCGAGGAAGGCATTGGAGCATGCCGTCCACGTGTCGAGGGACTCTTGGTTCGCGTAGAACCACTGGAGAGCCTTCCCCAACAGAGAGAAAGGGAAAAGCTGTAGTCGGATAGCGTCCTGAGGTGCATCCTTTATGACGAAAGTGTTGCACGTCATCAGGAACCTTTGGAGGTGAGCATTTGCATCCTCCGACGGCTTTCCACAGAAAGGACTGGCCAAGATCATGTTGATCAAGGCTGGCTTGAGCTCGTAGTCCTTGTTGGTGACGCGCGGGTTGGGTCCCACGCGGATGTTCTCCGTAGTTGGCGCGGAGAAGTCATTGATCGTCTTCTCAACAACGGGGTCGGCCATGGTACTGTTCGTTGAGGAGGCCCTGACAACCGGTGGAGGAGACGATTCGAGAGCCAGAGCGTTCTTGCGGATCTGTTTGGTGAGTTTTGCTCGAACTTTCCTCAAGAACTGCTCTGGATCTGAGTGGAAGTTTTCTGGTAGGTCGAAACCAGTCATGCACAGTCCTGTTTCAAATTTTCACAAGAAGAAAAACCAGGACAAGGGTAAGTCCGCAAAAGTAAGTGATAATTATTCTTCTCACAAACTTCAATGCATTTATTCAGTTCCTAGCTGCTACTTCCCCGGCAACGGCGCCAGAAATGCTTGTTGGCGGTTCTTATGCGATAAAATTAAATTCATTAATTCCGCAAGCGCACGGATCACCATTGTAGCATTTCACCTTGGAGTATTCCAGGGTTACCGTATTTATATTTCCGCAGGGAAGTAGAGCAAAAGAAAGCTGAATAATAGCTATGCATTGGATAATTTGGAGAAAGAAATAATGTATCAACTATACTTGAGACGGGGGTAAGATAGGCATGATATATATGGGTGGCACACACATCCTCAAATCCAAGGTAATAAAATAAATCGTAGTATACATTGGGAGAGCAACGAGATAGAGTTAAGGCTACCTGTATGTTTATCTATTATTTACTTTTCTAGCAGTCAAGTCTACAAAGGTTATTTACTCTAGTTAAGCTCATACACATACAAGTCATGTCGTTTCGGGGCACGGAAGTGCCAGGGCAACCGATGCTGCTAGTTCACCCTGGGGATCCATCCGCTATAATTAAGACCCTGCTGAGTCAACCCGGACGTGGTGGATTACAGAGACCGGTGCAGCTGTCACATACACTCGCGGCTACCATCCTCCGTGGGGTTGGGTGCCAAACGTGCATAGGCCAAGATCTAAGCGCCACGCTTACAACCCGCCTAGAGGAGCTACTCTTGATCAACGGAGCAGTCCTATCTAAGAATGAACAAGCACAGATTTCACACGACGTCATCTCCGACGACGGCACTCTCTCGTACTCGCTATTCCAACAATCACGAATCCCACAACAAGACTTCTACGAGCACTTACTTAACGAATAAATAAACTAAATAGAAAAGAATTACTAAAAGAAATAAATAAAGATAAAACTAATTATAAAATAATATCTCAAGAGTAAGATACAAAGAACTATACCGAACTCCGAGAATACTCCGGAAGCCCGAGAGAGCTCTCACTCTACTCTACTCTACTCTAACTCCCAAAGCTACTACTCAACTAAACTAATGAACACTTGGATGAAGTGTGATGGTGCTCATTGATTCGGAGGCCGAGGGGTCCCTTTTATAGCTTGTGAAGGCGGTGGAAGCACCCTGGCCGACTTTGGAGAGGCGGCGCCGACAAAGTCGGCCGGCCGGCCTAGGGGGTGGCCGGCCGGCCGTCCCTTTGGTCGGTTGGCCACCGTCTTTTGCCTGAACGCTCCAGATCCTCTCCTGATGGCGGTCCGAAGGTCGGCTACTTCGTGGGGTCGGCAGAATTGGATTGAGGGCCAAGTAAAGGCCCAAATAGCCCACCTTCTAGAACGTCGGTGGAATCCTGCCGAGCTGGGCTTGAATTGCACGTTAAGGATTATTTTCCAGTCCGCTGGAGAAAGCCTGGGGCCTGTGGCCACCAGGTGGGGCCGGCCGGCCTAGGGTTGGGCCGGGCCGGCCAGGGAATTTCCCTGACTGGGCCCACTTTTCTCCATTATTCACTCCTACATCCAAATATCCACCAAAACTTGTGGAGTAGCATTATTCCTATCTACTATGCACAAAATCTTGGTGTTATTTATTTATTTACCGGTAGGGTGGCGGTCAAAACATGGTTTAACGACCGCCAACACCCGATTGGTCACTCCCATTCGAAATCATGTGTGATGCAAGCGACTATGCCGTAGGGGCAGTGTTGGGGCAAACCAAGGATAAGAAGCATCACGCCATAGCCTATGCTAGTAAGACTCTCACTTGGCCACAACTCAACTATGCAACCACTAAGAAAGAACTACTGGCTGTAGTCTATGCTATCGACAAGTTCAGATCGTATTTAGTGGAAGCAAAGGTGATAATATACACAGATCATGCATCTCTCAAGTACCTTCTGACTAAGATAGATGCAAAGCCACGCCTTATCCGTTGGATCCTCCTCCTTCAAGAATTTGATCTAGAAATCAAAGACAGGAAAGGAATAGAGAACACAGTGGCAGACCATCTCTCACGACTGCAGACGGAAGACCCCAACGGGTTGCCCATCAACGACTATCTGAGAGATGACATGTTACTTAAGGTAACAAGCACCGACCCTTGGTATGCGAATATCGTCAACTACATCGTAGCAGGATACATACCACCAGGGGAGGACAAGAAGAAGATCATCAGGGACAGCAAATTTTACCTCTGGGACGATCCATATCTATACAAAGTCTGCACCGATGGTCTACTAAGAAGATGCGTACCCGCCTGCGAAGCGATGCAAATCATTGACAGATGTCATTCATCAGCCTTCGGCGGTCACTATGGAGCATTTCGTACTAGTGCTAAGGTATGGCAAAGTGGTTTCTACTGGCCAACCATGTACGAGGACACGAAGGAGTACGTGAGAAGATGTTCATGCTGTCAGAAAGTGGGAGGAATCAATGCCCGTGATGCTATGCCCTTAACCAACAATCTTCAGATCGACATCTTTGATGCTTGGGGCGTAGACTTCATGGGGCCCTTCCCTAACTCTGAAGGTATGAGTATATACTTGTGGTAGTGGATTATGTCTCAAAGTGGGTGGAAGCTATGCCATGCCGGAATGCTGACTCCACACATTCCAAGAAAATGCTCCAAGAAGTCATCTTCCCAAGATTCGGCACACCCAGAGTGCTAATAAGTGATGGGGGTTCACATTTTATTGACAAGACCTTCAGAAAATGTTGCAATCACTCGGCATCGAGCATAGAGTAGCAACCCCCTATCACCCACAGACAAGCGGTCAAGCGGAGACATCCAACAAACAAATCAAGAACATTCTCCAGAAGACCGTCAATCAAATGGGCAAGAATTGGAAGTCGAAGCTGTATGAAGCACTGTGGGCTTACAGAACGGCATACAAGACTCCAATAGGCATGACCCCATACCAGCTAGTATATGGGAAAACATGCCATTTGCCCGTCGAGCTCGAATTCAAGGCGTACTGGGCGATCAAGAAATGGAACATGGATTTGGACCAAGCCCAGATTAAGCGACAAATACAAATCGCCGAGCTCGAAGAATGGAGGGAGAAGGCGTACCACAGCTCCAAGCTCTACAAGGAGCGCACGAAGAGGTGGGACGACAAGCGCATCCGGGAGAAGCACTTCACGCCAGGTGATAAGGTACTCATGTTTAACTCCCGCGTTAAACTATTTGGTCATAGTAAATTAAAAAGTAAGTGGGATGGCCCCTACACCGTCGTAGAAGCATCTAACCATGGGGCCGTCACTCTCCAAAGTGATGATGGCACTTTAAAGTAAATGGCCAGCGCTTGAAAATCTTTCTAGAACCCTCCATGCCTGAACTCGAGGAAGTAGATGTTCTCGAGTTCGTTCCGACTTAAAGGTCCATCATCTACGGTCTAGCCCCGACCTTAACCGAGCCTTGTTTTTATTTGTTTTCACCTTTTGTTTTCTTTAGGAATAAAATAAAATAAAAAGATTTGCCAAAGATAATACCAAACAAAAATTCCTTTCACATCATCGGTTTTATGACAACTTTATTTCGCAATCTCTCCTTGCTCACAAAAATTTTATTAAGGATGCTCTTGTCTATTTTGTTGTGAGGTTTGATATATGCGTAAATCTTGACCTCTATCTTCTCATGATTTTCTCGGGAATCTTACTTTGCCTTTCAAACTGATTGTCACAAATTCTCTTGAAAAACCTATTAGAGCCAAATACAGTCAGATTTTATAACTCCTCAAAAGCTAATCTTTTTGCGTTGAGTTTGATTAAGGCTTAATTCTCTAAAGTTGCATGCACTCCTCAGAACCTCAGTCATACATCATATCCATATGCAAGCGTCCCCTCCACTTTATGGCATAAAACATTCCCTGATCAATTCCATCAAAAGAATTTCTATCTGTATGCTCATTGCCCCATAATCAAAGATGAAAAGGAGCCCTTCTTTGCCTCAAGTATCATGGGAACCTCTCTTCTCTAAAAAAAAAACTGAAAGAATAAAAAAGAAGAAGAGAGAAAAAAAGTTCCCCCTCAAAAAAAAAAAGTGAAGAGGCAGAATGGCTACTTTATTTATTCTGGGCAAAGCATAAAGAAGAGTTATGCCATAAAGTGTGAGTCATCATGTCGCTGCCATATGCATCATCTTTTTCTTGACTGAGTTATGAGGATGCGCAACGCACTTTCTAGAATTCTTAATTTTACAATACCCGCAAAAGATTATGCTCTCCTTACCGAACTCCAGATATAAGCCATATCAAAAAAATAAGGAAAGCATTTTTTTTTGAGAGAGGACAGGTTTTCCACCACTCTGAGTGACTTAGAATTTGAAAATTTTTGTGACATGATGGGGGAAGGGAAAAGTTTTTGAAACTTGAGGGATCTTTGGGATTGAGAAGGGTCTTTGATTTTTCGCTATTCAACCTTTCAACTTCTCAAGACAATGAGTTTTAGCCACTTCCACATAGTGAGCCTGAAGAAATTGTTGAGATATCTTTGTCTTATCACCTTGATGATGTCTTTTTCTTTGGTTCAATCTTTTTGCTCGGGACGAGCAAAGATCTAAGTCTGGGGGGATGTTGGCGGTGCTTATCACTCAAATTTTACCGCCAACACCATTCAATAAAAGCCATCAACCAAGGATAAAATGAACATTCTTTTATGTTAATGGCTCTCCACGAGTTTTGTTGGAGTATTTGAATGCAGGGAGCAATATGGACCAAAATGACAGGAAATGGGGGCCAAAGTCCACCGGCCGGCCCAATCATAGGCCGGCCGGCCCACTCAGGCTCCCGCTGAAGTCCATCTTCCTTCCAGAGGCCTTTTGCAGCTTCCCCACGTGGAATTCAAGGCCCAGCCCAACAAGGAACAACCGTCATTCTAGAACATGGGCTTTTGGGCCTAAACTTGAAGGCCACTCCAATTCTGCCGCCCCCATCAAGTAGCCGACCTCCGAACCGTCATCAGGAGCGAATCTGAGACGTCCACGCAAAAGACGGTGGCGAACCGCCATAATCAATGGCCGGCCGAACACCCTACTAGGGCGGCCGGCCTACCTTTGCGCCACCGCCACTCCATCTTCGGCTACAAGATGCACACCGACATGAGGACCCTATAATATCCCCGGCTAGCTTCAGAGGAGCTCGCACCTGGAGATACACTTGAGTTAGTCATTAGTGAGTAGCGAAGCGCTGCTGGTAGTGAGCGAGTGAGTGAGAGGCTAGGAGAGTGAGTAGTCCCGGAATGCCGGGACTCTACTTCTTCGGCGCCTCGGGTATGCTCCTCGCCTGGGAGTAGTCGTTCGAGTCTTCCAGGCCGGGTAACATGTAAGGAGATTATCGGTCGGGGCAATAAAGTATGGTATTCTTCTCTATTTATTTATGGGTTTCAGGTATGCTTTAAATATTTATTTATTTATTGCATAGACTAGCTTATTTGGATGTCCTCGCTAGTTGTGACGATAGGTGTAAACGTGGTGTTTAGACCTAGAGTTACCCCTGGTTTGCTCTTAACCCCACGGAGGATGGTAGCCGCGAGTACGTGTGACGGGCGTACCGGTCTCCGTAATCCACCACGTCCGGGTTCGTGTCTGTAGGGCTTTCAATAGCAGGCGGATACCCAAAGTAGTTGAACCTAATTGTTGGGTTGCTGCTTTGGCACGTTTGTGCCCCGAAATAGATAATAGAGAAAGGACCATACCAAGTTGCCCAGCTGTATAGCTCCTTGACATTAGATTACCTGGCCCGAAGACCTTTTTATTTATTGTTGCGCTCTTGCTCCCCTGTGCCACCTTGATCGGATAAGTTATCTAGGATAGAGTTATTAGTACACTGTTCGTTCCCTGTGGATTCGATACCCTAGGAATACTATTTGTGGTGAAAGCTACACCGGTATCCGCACGCTTGCGGATTAATTTCTGTTAGGCCTTAGGACTGCCAACACCTGTGGGTCTCTCCTAGCAGGTACCCAAATCTCCTCTGCAACCCTCCTGAACTTCTTGAGGACGGGGCCTGGCAGTCTGAGAGCATCCTCAGGAAGAACCTCTGTGAGGGATGCACTCCTGCTGAGTGCACAGAACCTCTCCCTCATCCTCTGCCTGTCAGCCTCGGTGACCTCTGGAGGTCCGTCACTGGAGCTGGAAGAGCTCTCCTCCTCCTCTGTCTCTGGCTGTGCCTGCTGCGCGGTCCTTGACGTACCAAACTCAAGGGTGGACGGAGTCCGCTGCACTGTGACTCTCTGCCTGGAAGACCTCCTCGCTGTCTCCCCCTGTCCTCCTGCAGCTGTGTCCCTGATCCGGAACCCTGTGTCTCTGCCAGTAGGTAGGTCCACTGATGCTGCCCTGAGAGCCTGGTCCCACTCACGATCTCCTGTCCTCTGCTTCTTCTTAGGCGGTGGATCTGGAGCCTTGGCCTTTCCCTTGTCACGGTCACCTCTGCCCCTGCCTCTGCCTCTGCCTCCTGCCATCTCTGCTGACTGGACTGCAGACAAGATAGGGCGAGTGAGCTTGGCTCACCAACCCGTCCACTGACAAGCTGACTGCCAAAGATAGGATCAAGGGCTTGGCCTTAAATCCGTCCACTGTCTCTGCACTGCTGTCAACTGCCCGACTGTCCACTGACCACTGCCACTGCATGGTAGGAATAGACAGGGTATATGAGTATAGAATAACCTACTATAATCTACAAGCAAGAATCGTAGGTAAGCGCATAAATCTAGATGAAGTCCTAGCGCAGAGGTGAAGGACACAATGCCGGCAAATATGCAATGGGGAACTACGGCATTGTCGATTATCGGTGGGGATCAACTAGTGTACATAAATCATATGCAATAGACTCAATGTACCACTAATCGAGGAAATGTACTAAGTGTCGAGCTAGTGGATATGGTATGAACTCGATATCGACACAAAGTAACCAACTACCACAATGTCATAATGTAGGGATAAAAATTACGACTCATATGACATATGGTGACCTATATTGCAATGAAATTGATCGAATTTTCATATCAATTGCAATAAAGGAGCGATTTTGGATTGAAAATCTAGGGATTTTAATCGATGAAGGACTAGATAGGCTCAAACCCTAGAAAAGAAATCGACACGAGCTACTGTGCAATCGAGGACATGCGAAGGCTCACCGGAGCAATCAAGATCGACGGCGATCGTCGGTGAGGGCGGCGGTCCAGTGAGGCTGCCAGGGGAAGAGAAGTCCACACGAACGAAGAGGACGAGCAGCAGCTCGGGGATGTGCTAGTGAAGAGACTCCTCGGCGCAATGCTCGTCGTCGGCGAGGTCGACGTCCCGAGCTCGGGCGACGGCGCGCGGCAGAGTGGAGGAGCGGCGGCGCAGTGCGGTGGCGCAGCTCTAGGTTTTGCAGGGGCATGTGCGAGGGCGCGGTGGAGCAAGGCGACGCGCGGCTGTAGCTGGTGGTGCTCGTCGGCGAGGAGCTCAACGGTGGCGGCTGGCTCGAGGCGGGAGCGCGAACGGCGAAACGGCGGCGGTGATTTGGTGAAGATGCACAGTAACCCGAAGAATCCCGTTAGGATAGGTTAATTTCGAATCAACGGCCGAGATCGATCCGATCAGGAATCAACGGATGAGATTTAATCTGGATATCCCGACGAATTAACCAGACCGTATGGTACGGTCCTAGAGAACGTACGGTACGGTCTCCTTCTTACCACTGACAGTCTGCTATAGAGACCGTATGGTACGGTCATCAGAACCGTATGGTCCGGTCTCCATTCTGCCTCAGGGTTTAAAGGAACTCGTGCCAAAGCACACTGTATGGTACGGTCCCTTTGACCGTATGGTACGGTCTAGTCCGAAAAAGCTGATTTTCAAGAAATTTCCTTCTAAGTCCAAGTTTCTCACACAAAAACTAAATAAACACCAAACATGGACTAGAAGGGGAACTCTCAAACACTCTTTTGAAAATAAACCAATATAGGTTGCGCATAGTCTTATAGTAATTTTTCAGTCGGCAAATAAGAAGCATCCAATAAGAACCAAGGAGATAAAATCAAAAGAGGGGTATGTATGAGCCCTTTGCCTATGATCCGTGCAAGTAGATTTAACCTTGAGGATCATTTAGCAAGACTCAAAGGGCATGAAGCGCAATTCTTTTCTTTTGTCACACTTCTATGAGATGTGAGATCATATTGCGAATGAAGCACTTCCTCATAGTGTGACCACTCCTTTGTGATTTCCTATATGCAATGCATGAGACAAGCATATCATACAAATGCAAGGGGAAAATAAACATGCCATGTGATATGCAAGCAAAGTCAAGACAACGCATAAAGGAAACCTACTCAAGGTTAAGTTTGAGCCTCTCTCAAACTTACTCACTATGAGCCAAACCTTGCCTTGAGCCCAACGGTCCACCCACTCAAGCATCCCCCTTGCTCATAGCTATCTTGAGAAAGTTAGACCTTGAACTAATTTTTTTGTTCTTTTCTTTTTAGTTATTTACACATGCATGAATGCAAACATACTAGTTCACAAAGGAGTACCTAGCTACCATGCAAGCAATGCAAGAAAGAAAAACTACTATGATACAAGTTACCTCCTTGAAGAGTAGATATGTCGATGAAGCACTCATTGCTTGTGGTGGACCTTCATGAGTTATCGTCGCGGCACACGGTCCACCACCAACACCTAGGTCTTGTTCTTGGGAGCCACTCGCACTTGGTTGGCCTCTCAAGGTCAACAATGCACTTGGGCACCCAAATTCTTCTTGTCTTCCTCCACTTGTCCGGTGATCCAAGAGCTTTTGCCTTCACTTTGCCCCGCTTGTCCCTAAAGAGCTTGTAGTGTGTATTCTCATGGAACAAGTTAGCTTTAGGCAAAACTTTGAAACTTCTCACCTTGGGACAATCCTTGCTAGTGTGCCCGTCACGGCAACACTTCTCACAATAGTAGTCGTCCACCGTGAGATGTACCACCAAGGGGAATGTTGTCGTCCTTGCCGATGAGGTTGATGGCAGCGGGTAGGAGCCAAGTCCCTTGTGCTCGGAGTTGTTCACAAGGTTGCAACCAAGTATCTCCTTATGAATGGTCCTTCCCCTTGTGAGCCTTTCGAAGCCCTCCATCACCAAGCTCTCTCCTCCTTGAGTTGATGATATTCCTTCAAGATTTTCTCATCAAGAGAGATGCTCTCAAGAGAGGGAGTTAGTCCATCACAAGTAATATATGAAGAATCAGAAATAGATGAACTAGAAGAAGTGTTACTCTTTTCAAGGTTGGATTGATGTTCTTCCTCAAGAACCTTGAACTTCTCGTTGAGCCTCATGCGATCGACCTTGAGCTTGTCATAGCTCTCATCCAAGGTTATGAGAGAAGTAGAAAGGTGCTTGAGCTCATCCTCTAGTAACTTGGACTTCTCCTTGAGCTTCATGTGGTCCTCTTCAAGCTTGTCATAGTCCACATCTAGAGCCTTGTGTGAGATGGATAAGTCCCTAAGTTCATCTTCAAGTTGACGAACTCGGAAAGCGGCCACTTCATGTTCCTTCTCCAACCTAGCAATGGTCTTGTCCTTTTTCTTGAGCATCTTGTCGGTTAGGAGAATGCTATCCAAGAGTTCCTCATAGGTGGGCTTATCCTCCTCATCAAACTCTTCCTCGGACTCGCTCTTTGGCCATCAAGCAAATAGGAGGTGGAGGTAGAGTCTCGGAGATGTTTGTGAGAGCTATACCGGCCATTTTCTTGCCCTTGGAGGATGAGTCATCACTTTCTTCTTCATCACTATCATCATCCGTGACCCACTCTCCAACAAAGAGACCCTTGCGAGATGATCTTCTCTTGTCTTTGCCTCTAGAGCTCTCCTTCTTGACAAACCTCTTCCTTGTCTTGTACTTGCTTCTAGAGTCTTCTTCTTCATCATCGCTTGACTCTTGAGTCTTCTTCTTGTCCTTCTTGATTGGCTTCGTGCATTCCTTAGCAAAGTGACCTTTCTCCCCACAATTGTAGCAATCGGCATCTTTCTTGTTGATGAACCTTCCCCTGAAAAAGTTGCTTTTCTTCATGAGGAGTGCTAGGTCATTGGGATGGATTTGCAACAAGTCTTCATGTGACGTCCCGCCTCCACGAGGCCGGGCCCCGCACGCCTGGCAGCTCTCTAGGATCTCAAGACTGTCCCCACAACCAACACATGTCTTTTCTGCGCACTTTGTCCTCACTCGTGCACACCCGGGAAGGACTTCCCGGTCGGTCACCCATCCCGAAATTGCTCCGGCCAAGCACGCTTAACCCCGGAGTTCTTTCGAGATGAGCTTCCGGAAAAGAAGTTGCAACTGTTGGTATGAGTATTCTTATCAATCCTATTAAGCCCTGGGCCAGGATGTTACATTCTCACCCCCTTAGAATCGACGTCCTCGTCGATCAACCCCATCCAGGAACGTCCCCTCTTGGCCACGTCCGTGCGTCAGTGCCAGCGCATGTGCCATGCTGTGTGACCACTCTGGGCCCACACCAGCCATGCGCACCATGCCTGAGCAACTGCGCCCACACGCGCCCGTGAAACCGCGAGGGTCGGCTCTGATACCACTTGTGACGTCCCGCCTCCACGAGGCCGGGCCCGCACGCCTGGCCTCTCTAGGATCTCAAGACTGTCCCCACAGACCAACACATGTCTTTTTTCCTGCGCACTTTGTCCTCACTCGTGCACACCCGGGAAGGACTTCCCGGTCGGTCACCCATCCCGAAATTGCTCCGGGCCAAGCACGCTTAAACCCCGGAGTTCTTTCGAGATGAGCTCCGGAAAAGTTGCAACTGTTGGTATGAGTATTCTTATCAATCCTATTAAGCCCTGGGCCAGGATGTTAACTTCATCTTCTTCTTCAACTTCTTCATCACTTGAATATTGAGTCATCACCTTCTTCATCTCTTCTTGCTTGACCCCTCGGATGCAAAAGCAAGATTCTTGGAGAGCTTCTCAATCAAGCTTCTTTGTCAATGTTGTAACTCTCTCGAAGGCGGTGATCTTCCCAAGTAGCTGTGGGTGGTGAAGTCTCGCATGTCGGTGTGAAGAGACATGTGATGAGTGCTCCATTCTTCTCCCTTGGGAGAATCCTCATGATCTTCCGCACAAGGTCCACCATCATCAATCTTTTCCTTCACACGAGAGAGTTGATATCCTCTACCAGCACATTCAAGCGAGAGTAAGTATCATTGATTAGCTCTTTGAAGATGTAAAGGGCATCATACTTGTCCTTAAGGACATAGTCTCTTTCCTCTTTCACACATCCGAGACCCTCATGAACTTGCTGGATTTGAGTCCACCTTCATGAGCGGTACCCGCGGACTTGACTCGAGCAAAGACCTCTTTAGTGATTGGCTCAAACAAGCATTTTTAGCTTTAGCATTTGCCTTTGCAAGATTCACTCAAGAGTACCAATGGGAGTTCTAGAGATCCACCGGAACTCGTCACCGCTCCCATGCGATAGGATCGAGAGCCTCGAGTAAGTGTTGGCGTTTCTCTAACGCAGAGATAAATTATCAACTCCCGCAAGCGCACGGAAAACCGTTTGTAGCATTTCACCCAGGAGTATTCCAAGTGTCCGTATTTATATTTTCTCAGGGAAGCAGGGCTAAGAATATTGTTGACGGTCCTTAGACCCAGTTTTTGACCGTCAATTAGCTCTATAAATAAGGAAGAACTAACACTTGTTACTTGCATTTTGTTATCAAATACCTATTTCCACGTGTACCTCTAGATTTGGATGTGCAGGTGGAAAACAGGGATTTCCAGGTGTAAACAAGGCCCAAGGCGACGATTCCAACACGTCCATCAAACGACGCTCGCCGCGGAATATAATTCAAGATTAAAGGCCCAGAATCACCCACCCAGAATTCAACTGAGGCCACGCACCTGGAAAAGAGGCTAAAAGGCCGAGGGGAGCCAACCTGCCAAAGCCCAGCCCAGGGGGGGCCAGGGCTAGGTCGGCCGACCCCCAACCCTAGGTCGGCCGACCTGACAGGGAGGCCCCCTGGGTCCATCTTTCTAAGGCGGTTTGCAACCGACTTCAGGAGGTCGGTTCCACCTGCAATCAATGCCACCAACCTACGAACCGCCTCAATTCCACCGCCTTTGAGGCTATAAATAAAGGGGTACCCCCTCCCCTTGGAAGACACACAACACAAGAGGCTCATTCCCTCCTCCACACATCCAGCTAGGGCTCTCTAGTTAGGCTTAGGCTGAGTAGTTGGCTGCCCTTTTGGCTCCCAAGTCCCTTGGAGAGTTTGGGGTATATTCCCTTGTATCCTTTTACTCTCTTTGTAAGACTTATTTCTTTATCAATGGAATATCATCGTTCTTGTAGTAGTTATGTGCTTATGCTAGTTCATCGTTCATCCTTGATCTTGGATGAACTTTCTTCGTTCGTTCATGTTCGTTCATCGTTCGTTCATCGTTCATCGGTGTTCGTTCATGATCGTTCATCGTTCGTTCGTCGTTCATTCATACTCGATCATCGGTTAACGATGATCGTTCTTCATTCATCGTCATCGTTCGTCGCTCGTTCTTGAGCGACGAACGCTTATGCTTAACGTAGTGCTAGCTTTGATCCTTTGTCTAAGTAATCGCTTGCTAGACCTAGTTGTTCCTTTTGCTTAGTCATCGGGTCCATTGTCTTGCAAGAGTGCTCTAGGTTTATCGCCTTGCGAGGTGCCTCGAGGGATCTAGAGTTGTGGTTAGTTACGCTAGCATGGTGCTAGGGCTTCCTTTCCACCCTTGGATGCGTGTTCGTGCCCCACGGTTTGTAGAGGTAGGCGGCAGGTGGTGACAGCCCTGTCCGTCCCTTGTAATCCTCCACGTTCGGGTATGGCGTAGGAGTATATATGAAATGTCCGGAGATTGGGCAGACTCTGATCGCTGGATCTCCCGATGATGGCTTGGCAGTAGAACAGCTTAGTCTTGCTTGTGTGCAGCTTAGGCTATAGGTAGATGCTACGCACGCTACTTGACGATGTACATTAGGAGTAGCAGTTCTTCTTACTTAACCTTAGTCTAGCCTAGAGCCGCCTCTCGCCTTTTATCAGAGAGTGGAAATGCCTGCTGTGTGTGTCGCACTATCCTCTATCCATACATTGCCTTACCCCTGTATTTGGATATTGGTTATGATCTATCATTTGTAACACCATGAGTATAAGTACACACTCGTCAACCACGTCTTCCTTTGGGAAAATATAAATAACGATACCCTGGAATACTCTCGGGTGAAATGCTACAACGGGTTATCCGTGCGCTTGCGGATTATCTTTTATGATTAAATACTAATAATACATATCTGGCACTCGTTGCTAGTTGTGGATTATTATGTATCCTAAGCAAGTAACTTAACCCCAGGTATTTCTGGCGCCGAACCGGGAATATTCACTCTAGGCCTAACCAGCCTAAGGTGTGTTTCTGTTTGGTGTAAGAAATACCAACAAGCATTTCTGGCGCCGTTGCCGGGGAAGACAATTGTTGACAAGTGTATACAATGATTACTCATGATTACACTTGATGTGATTTAACCATTTCCATTACAGGCTAACCTTGATCTGTTTTCTCTCTTTGATGTGAAAACAGGATAGTGTATGCGTGGATTCAACTTGCCGGAAAACTTCGTTGATAATCCAGAGTCGCTTGTAAGGAAAGTCCGACCCCGCGTCGACTCTCCCTCACAAGCAACACTCCCGACAGACGAACCCACATCATCCGCACCATCATCACTTATTGACATGGCTGATCAAAGGACCCTCCGTGACTACTCTGCTCCCTCCGTTGCCAATGTTCCCGTTGGGCCCAATGTCAACGCCGGTGACGCAGGGTTTGCAGTCAAATCAAGCCTAATCACTATGGTGCAGGCCATTCCCTTTTGTGGAAAGGCCACGGAGGACGCCAACACTCATCTCCAGCAATTCCTTGAGATATGCAACACATCGGCAACCGCCGGAGTCAACCAAGATGCCATTCGACTTCGTTTGTTTCCCCTCTCCCTCCTTGGGAAGGCGAAACAATGGTTCTATGCCAATCGTGCTAGCATTGACACTTGGGACCGCTGTTCTACCGCGTTCCTCGCAAAGTTTTTCCCGTTGAATATCAAGCTTCCAGCAAGCCAACAATGAAACCATCGCCGAGGCGTGGGATAGGCTCCAAGATTACATATCCGCCTGCCCACACCACGGGATGGAAGAATGGCTCATTCTTCAACATTTCTACAACGGGTTGACACCAACAACCCGTGGACATATGGATGCCGCTGCTGGAGGAGCCTTCTTCTCAATGACCGTTGCTCAAGCTAAAGAACTTATTGAGAAGATGGTCTCCAATCAAGGGTGGAGCGATGAACGTCTCCAACCACGCTCTAAAGGCGTACACCCTATCAAGGAGGTGGACTTATTGTCCGCCAAGCTCGACCTCGTCATGAAGCGCTTGGACGACTTCAACACGCATGGTAGTGTTCGTTCACTTGACTCACGCATCACGTGTGAGGAATGTGGCAACACTGGCCATATGGGGAAGGATTGCCCCAACCATACCCATGAAGAAGCATTCTACATGAACCAACAATGGGTATCGTCCAAGTGGAGGTCAAGGTTTTAACCAAAACCGCCAATCTTATCAAGGAGGTAATAATTTCTCTAGTTTTAATAATAATCAGCCGTCTTTGAAAGATTTGGTTTATGGCCAAGCTAAAATCAACGAATCAATCAACAAAAAGCTTGCTGCCAATGATCAAAGTTTAGAAAGTTTAAATTCAAAAATAGAAGGTCTTTCTTCCGCTTTCAAAAATCAGTTGAGCTTTAATAAAATGATAGAAACCCAGTTAGCTCAGCTTGCTGCTCTTGTTCCTTCTGCTAAATCAGGGCAGATTCCTGGGCAACCAGAATCTCCCATTGAAAAAGTTAATGTTATCACCACGAGAGAAGAAATGTTCTCTCGTAGGACTAACCATGCAGGGGAGAACAGGCAAATAAGAGGAGAGCCTTCTACAATGAAATCTGATCCAGGCTTTCCAGTAATCTCTTGTGCAATCAAGAGATTCCACTTCGACTATGCACTGTGTGACCTTGGGCCAGCGTGAGCATTATGCCCAAGGCAATCTTCGAGCAATTAAAGTACAGATTCCTCACACCAACAGCAATGCGGCTACAATTGGCCGACTCATCCTTTCGCTTTCCAATGGGGATTGCGGAGGATGTGCCGGTATTCATAAGAGGCCACACCGTTCCGGTGAACTTTGTGGTGCTTGACATGGATATTGACAAGGAAACGCCCCTCATCTTGGGACGTCCCTTCCTTAGCACCACAAAGGCCCAAATTGATGTTGGAGTTGGAGAAATCCGCCTCTACATCAATGGGAAGGAGGAGTTTCGAGTTCCAACCTCGGAAAGAACAATGCTCGATGATCAAGGTCAAGTATGGGCCAAACACCTCCAACATTCAAGAAGTTGAAGTGACAGCCAGGAAAACGGACAGCCTCATTGCTCTATGGAAGAGCTTGGCAAAGATTGAAAATCCATCGCAGTTTCAACCAAAGAAACCTGCGACCACGAGGCCGGGATTATGGGCCAAGAAACCCGTCCCAAAGTCCGAGAAGCCACCTACACCACCAAAGATGAAACAAGTGTGGCAAGTCAAGGCGCAGCCCTCTACGTCCTCATCTCCAAGGACTGGGTCCGCGCCACCAAGCTAAACCCGTTGGAGAAGTCTTAGCCCGTCGGACTTTAATGACACGGCCCTGGCCGCCAGGAAAACCGGCATTATCATTCGGTTTGATTCTTTTTCTTTTTGAATTTTTCCCACCACATTTGCATTTGGATTTCTTTCCAAACCACTTTGCATATTTATTTCCTCCACCAAAATTTATTGGATTTTTCCGCCAGCATATTTGAATTTTTCCCTCGCCATGCATTTAAAATCAAAATTTTCAAAAACACTTTTGCGTTCAAAAGACTCATCCTTGGATGAAATTTTTGGACCACCCTTGTATCATCATAGAAAAGCCAAAATATTTTTGCATGTTGAAATTTTTCATCAACATGTCGATTTTTGATTTTTTTTTCGAAAAATTTTGAATTCGAGGCAACTTTTATTTGGAAATCTTTTTGAGCAAATAATTTTGAGGAGTTTCTGGACATAGCAACCATGGTCATCACCAATATGGCTGTTGGGGGCTATGGGCCGAAGAGGGAAGCAGGTGGGCCCCAGAGGGGGTCGGCCGACCCCACCGATCAGGTCGGCCGACCCAGGGAGCAACGCTCCCTCCTACCTTTGCTCCAACGGTCACATGCACCTCCTAACGTTCAAAAACGGCTACTATGGCCGTGTATAAGATGGGGGTGGCCGGCCATTGCTCTCTCCCTCTCACACTCTCATTTCCACTCTTCAACACTCTTCACTCCATTGCTCTCAAGTTTTCCTTTGTGCTCATTGAGTTCTTGCCTCAAAATTCTGCAAAAACATTTCTCCTTTGGTTTGCTTTTCAGTTTTGATTTGGTTTGGTTTTCCGAGTTGCGTCTTCTCGCTTGCAAGAACACCGACGGCTTCATCGATTGGTTTTCACTCTCATAACCCGTTCGGAGTTTTCGTTCTTGCGTTCTTGCTCGACCTCGCTGCAGCATGAAGCGCGCTGGCAAGGCCTTCGCCTCGCTGCTCCGGTCCGGGAGCACGGGCTCGGGTTCATCTCGACCTCGCACTCGCGCCCGCCCCACCACCACCGAGCAAGTGTCAAGCCCTCAACATGAAGCCGCAACGGAGGAACAAGCCAACACCGAGCATCGTCTTCTCGTCGACACCGACCTCGACTTGGTGGGCGACGAAGAGATGGGCGCCTACGAAGCTCTCCGACTCCGTACATTTGCTCCTACGCGAGCATTTGATACGGAACTGCTGCAAAAGATTGGTATGGATGCTGAATTTTCTCGAGTATTTAAAGCAATAGGGTGGGATAAGTTTGCAAGTGTAGATGAGCAGGGTTCCCGCTTACTTACACTACAGTTTTTATGCACCCTACGCGTGGTAGATGACGGTATTACCTTTCGGTTTTTCCGGGAGGAATATCATTTGACATGGAAAATCCTTAGTCAATGCCTCGGCTTTAATTCTCGCTGCACCCTTGATGTTGATAGTTCGATCCCGGGTTACTCAAAGTTAGCTTTTTGGCAAAGAATTTCTGCATCTCCTACTTGTGAGAAACCCCGAACTAATCACATTCATCATCCTACCTTGCGCTTGTTGCACATGTGGCTTGGCATTACCTTGTTTCCTAGAAGTGATATTAGGATTGTGCGCGAGGATGATCTGAAAATTCTTTATGCTATGGTTGAGAAAATAAAGATTGCTCCTGTCATGTCCATGATTTCTCAGTGGTTAGAAAATTTTAGAATGACTGGACCGATTGAGTGCACCTCGCTGATTACACGTATTGCTGCTGCGGGTGTTGGTGCTTTGCATGATGCTAATATTGCTTATCTTGATACACCCCGCTCTCTTATCACCGAGGATTATCTTATTCAAGGTCATACACTTAAGCATGGTCCAAATAATTCTCTCATATTTTACTATGTCGGTTATACAAATGAATTCCCGTTACCTAACCGGGAACTTCGTTTGTATGGCTGTAAAAATCTAACCACACCTCTAGAAAAAGAGGAGGCTGCACGCAGGAGTACTTCTTCTTCTCGCAGGAGGACGCGCAGGCCGGAGCCGACCGCCGACACCGGGATACCCGCACCGCAGCCCATGGCCTATGCATATGGGCCAAGCTACGGTCACGCCGGGTATGGTCCCGGTGGGTACACCACTCCACCACCATTTGAGGTCGGCGGCTCGTCGCAGCAGGGTGCGGGCCAAGCCCAATGGACGCACCCACCCCCCCGCGCGCAATGGGAGGAAATCTCCTCCGATTCGACGTCCTACTCACCACGGGCTGGTGGGCGACGTTCGTCTGCAGCTCGTGATCCATATCTCGAGCAGCAAATGAATGCGCTCACCGAGCAAATGGGACGCATTGAGACTCGAGGAGAGGACGTTGAGTACACTCTCAACCAACACGTCCTGCAGACCCATCAGTGGCAAGAAAACACAAATGCCCAGCTCACCAACCTCACCAACATGACGCAGCAGGGCCAAGCCGATATGTTGGCTTACTTTCGCCACACCGGGTTCGATCCTCGACATCACCCATGAGCAAGAACAAGCTTGGGGGGATGCCATACCCCCCCCCGCTAAGGTATCATGTATCGCAACTTGTATCTTTTCGTTTCTTTTGTTTGCTTGTTCTTGCACCTCTCATGAAAAATACCAAAAAAATGATAAAACTGAAAATAAAATAAAAATGACAAAACTAAAAAGAACAAAAATAGTCTTTAGTGTGGTTTCTAGTTTTTCGTAGTTTCTCTTCATATGCGAGTATGAGTGTTTAGCCTTCCTTATGTTGAGATGATGAATAGTTGCTCTGTTTTATCTCTTGTTTGTACCTAGTCACAACTTAGTGCTCTCCCAAGTTTTGAGACTTTTGGCTTATGCTTACCTAGAACTTGAAACTTGTGGGCTGCATGGTGCTTGATCTAAGTCTAAGTTGTTGTGAGATATGATATGGTACAAATAGGGCTGCTATGATCTTGTTCAAAGTACGACTTGACTTCCGGAGTTTTATTTTACAAAATACAAAAAAATGATAAAGTTCCTCAATGATCAAAATTCCTACCAAAGCCATATGTTGTTCTTACATTGCAAACCCTTACACATATGCTGCTTGTCATTGCATTGAGCTTTATCAAAATTGTGTGACCCTAGTGAGAAGCTTGTCATACTCTCATTGATCAAGATCACGTACACTCCACCTCGCATGCTAAACTTCTACACTGGAAGTTAAGCAATACCACCACACTTTCCACCAAAATAAATACTCCAAAAAAAAATTCATTGTTACCTCTCTCTCAAAATTTATCATCGGAGACATGGCTATGCAAAAGAAAGAAAAAGAATAATCCCCTGCTCATACAAAAGTAGAGCATGATGAAAAATGGGGAAAGAAAGAAAAATGTTGAGAAAAAGAAAGAAAGAAGGATAGCCATGTTCTCCTCAAAAATTCAAAAAGAGAGAGAGGAACAAATAAAAAGGAGTATAGTTCTTCCACCTCACCACCACCATATACACACATGCACATCTTGATCAAGGTTGTATGACTTGCATTCCCCATGGATCCACTCTTTTGGTTCAGCAATATGTGTGATGCAAGTATGCCTCATAACATCCCTACCTTGAGCTCCACATACAAGCCTTAGAAGTAGGATGACAAAGAGGCAACACAATAATGCCTTGGTGAGGAATATACACTTATTGAGCGATTCGAGAGCATCATTTGAGGAACTTTGCTTTTATTTCAAAACTTTTGAAAACCTCCGAAAATAAAAGTCAAACAATGGACAAGTGAATGGTGCTCTGTTATAACCGTTCTATCTCTCAACCGCCCAAGACAAGGAAAAAGCCATACGCCCCATAAGGAGTAAGGTAAAGGGTGAGTTGCCATGCCAACTTTTTCAACTCAAAGGAGAGTATTTTGTTGTGTGCATGGTACCTATGAGATATGAAACATTGTAGCAACTCCTGATCAACATCCTAAGTCCTACTTCTTGCTCGGGACGAGCAAGGAGGACAGCTTGGGGGAGTTGTTGACGGTCCTTAGACCCAGTTTTTGACCGTCAATTAGCTCTATAAATAAGGAAGAACTAACACTTGTTACTTGCATTTTGTTATCAAATAACCTATTTCCACGTGTACCTCTAGATTTGGATGTGCAGGTGGAAAACAGGGATTTCCAGGTGTAAACAAGGCCCAAGGCGACGATTCCAACACGTCCATCAAACGACGCTCGCCGCGGGAATATAATTCAAGGATTAAAGGCCCAGAATCACCCCAGAATATCAACTGAGGCCACGCACCTGGAAAAGAGGCTAAAAGGCCGAGGGGAGCCAACCTGCCAAAGCCCAGCCCAGGGGGGGCCAGGGCTAGGTCGGCCGACCCCCAACCCTAGGTCGGCCGACCTGACAGGGAGGCCCCCTGGGTCCATCTTTCTAAGGCGGTTTGCAACCGACTTCAGGAGGTCGGTTCCACCTGCAATCAATGCCACCGACCTACGGAACCGCCTCAATTCCACCGCCTTTGAGGGCTATAAATAAAGGGTACCCCCTCCCCTTGGAAGACACACAACACAAGAGGCTCATTCCCTCCTCCACACATCCAGAGCTAGGGGCTCTCTAGTTAGGCTTAGGCTGAGTAGTTGGGCTGCCCTTTTGGCTCCCAAGTCCCTTGGAGAGTTTGGGGTATATTCCCTTGTATCCTTTTACTCTCTTTGTAAGACTTATTTCTTTATCAATGGAATATCATCGTTCTTGTAGTAGTTATGTGCTTATGCTAGTTCATCGTTCATCCTTGATCTTGGATGAACGTTCTTCGTTCGTTCATGTTCGTTCATCGTTCGTTCATCGTTCATCGATGTTCGTTCATGATCGTTCATCGTTCGTTCGTCGTTCGTTCATACTCGATCATCGGTTAACGATGATCGTTCTTCATCGTTCATCGTTCGTCGCTCGTTCTTGAGCGACGAACGCTTATGCTTAACGTAGTGCTAGCTTTGATCCTTTGTCTAAGTAATCGCTTGCTAGACCTAGTTGTTCCTTTTGCTTAGTCATCGGGTCCATTGTCTTGCAAGAGTGCTCTAGGTTTATCGCCTTGCGAGGTGCCTCGAGGATCTAGAGTTGTGGTTAGTTACGCTAGCATGGTGCTAGGGCTTCCTTTCCACCCTTGGATGCGTGTTCGTGCCCCACGGTTTGTAGAGGTAGGCGGCAGGTGGTGACAGCCCTGTCCGTCCCTTGTAATCCTCCACGTTCGGGTATGGCGTAGGAGTATATATGAAATGTCCGGAGATTGGGGCAGACTCTGATCGCTGGATCTCCCGATGATGGCTTGGCAGTAGAACAGCTTAGTCTTGGCTTGTGTGCAGCTTAGGCTATAGGTAGATGCTACGCACGCTACTTGACGATGTACATTAGGAGTAGCAGTTCTTCTTACTTAACCTTAGTCTAGCCTAGAGCCGCCTCTCGCCTTTTATCAGAGAGTGGAATGCCTGCTGTGTGTGTCGCACTATCCTCTATCCATACATTGCCTTACCCCTGTATTTGGATATTGGTTATGATCTATCATGTGTAACACCATGAGTATAAGTACACACTCGTCAACCACGTCTTCCTTTGGGAAAATATAAATAACGATACCCTGGAATACTCTCGGGTAAAATGCTACAACGGGTTATCCGTGCGCTTGCGGATTATCTTTTATGATTAAATACTAATAATACATATCTGGCACTCGTTGCTAGTTGTGGATTATTATGTATCCTAAGCAAGTAACTTAACCCCAGGTATTTCTGGCGCCGAACCGGGAATATTCACTCTAGGCCTAACCAGCCTAAGGTGGTGTTTTCTGTTTGGTGTAAGAAATACCAACAAATATCATGAATTAACAAGGAAACATCTATTATACGTTACACCCTTGTCATATAGCATTGAAGATTAGAACAGCACTTTCGGACAAGTACACAATTCTAGCAGGTATACATCTAGAGTTTTATGTGCTGCAAGGTAAGGTGCAAAAATTCTCCTTCGTTTTGCAGGCACTTCTCTTACCAGCCAATGTGAGTCTATTCCTACAAGCTTCACTCATCCTACCTTCTACCAAATTGAGGCTTTGTATGTGGAGCTTGGCAAGGAATGCACAAATGTCATGCATATATTGTAAAGCTAAAGAATGAGTCTCAATCAACATAGCAACTCTATTTATTTTGGTCATAAGAAATATGTGATGGAGGGGGAGAAAATGAACTCACACTTGTGGAAGGGGGTTTTTTGAAAACATTGGTCCTTTATTTTTGCTCAAGATGTTTATGATAAGAACCATATGGCCATTGACTTTTGTCATGCAACATGGAGATTTTTTTTTTTGACTACTCCATGGTGCAAGGGGCCATAAATTTTGCATGGTTCAAAAGGAAACATTTTGAAATATTCTTGAGCTTTTTGGATGGACCAAAGTTTTGCAAACTCTGAAAAATGTTTGGTTGATTTATCCAAACATTCCCCCTTTTTATTTGGTGGAGAGAAATTTCGAAACCACACGCGAAGGAATTATGACCAAAATTAGGAGTGCTTAGTTTCAAGAGTACATCAAACCTTAACAAAACTCAATACATAAACAATTGGCTATGAGTGGGGCTGTTTCGAATATTTGATATGGCTCTGGTAGGTAAATAAATCCTCACACTAAGAGAAGTGTGCCAAAACAGAAGGGTTTTAGGTACTTGCAGCAAATTCAAGAAAACATCTCTGGATGAAACCATACTAAAAGATTGCCACAAGTCCTAATCATGCCATATCACAATCCACAATGCTCAGACTTGGTGTAACAAATGCAACCCACGGAGATAAGCAAGACTCGTGATGTGATCATGCTCCAATAAAAATATCACATATGTCAGGAGTAGAGGTTGCATCTATGCGACACATGGGAAGCTAATTTGTGACTCGACCATCATTTCCCTTAAGTGTAGCATAACACCAAGATTCTAGCATTTATTCGAAACAGGGAGTTTATTTATTTATTAAGAAGGTTAGAAATACTTACCTGGTGGTCCTCCCCAATTGAGTCTTTGCAAGACTCGAGCTAGCGTTGAACTCCTTCTTACCTGGGGCCCTCCCCAAGCTTGAGTCTTTACAAGACTTAAGCTTGATTAGGCCGCTTCCTCTCCATTCTTCTTTGTGTCTGCAAAAAGAATGAGGGTGATATAGGTGGCTAGCCCCTATTAGGCTTTGCCGAGAACCTAATATTTTTTGATATATTTTTTTTTAAGAAAAAGGCACAATTCAAGAAGAGTATAATATCGTATAGAAATACTTACCTGGCGGTCCCTCCCCCAAGCTTAGCTCTTGCAACCAGGTGCAAAGCTAAGCGATTAAATCTTTCATTTGGAAGCACTAGGTCCGCTGGTTGGTTTCTCCTTTCTTGAATTATGTGCCTTTCATGTTGCCTGATGGACTTGGTTTGCTCTCAGAAAGATCCTGCATTGGTTAGTACAAACCATTCGTCTGCATCGCACATATCTCTATAGTTCCATTAATCAACCTAGACACCACGTCTAATTCGATCAATTATGTAAGGAGAGCAGTGGCATGATACTCTCCTTCTGTCATGAAAGCATCATAGAGGCATGTGTTTTTTTTCTATTGTTCAAACGTACACACCGGTCATAGTCTCAGAAGATCATAGACACAGAAGTGCCGCACCCAAGCAACAGAAAGAGAAGCAGGCGATTGATTTATGACTAACATATCAACCAACACCTATGTATGTAAAGGAACTTAAAGAGCAAGGGGTATGGTCAAAAAGATTTACAGCTTATTTTCATCAGAGAGCAACTCAAAATACTTTGCATTCACAAGCATGGAACGATTCAGGCTGCATTTTTATTATAATTTTTTATTATTTTTTTATTTCGAAAGGAGAGGGTATATGACAAAGAAAACAGGGAATAATTGCGTGTTCGTACCTGACGTTCCTCCCAAACTTAGTCTTTGCACCAAAATGCAAGACTAAGCCCATAGATTTCTTCATTGAACGTCTTGGTTCCGCCACGTATGTTTCATTCTTCCTGTCATAAAAATCCAACCTTTCTTGCAAAATCCCTGGCCTATGATTGGGCACTTGGGTTTTTTTTTTAATTTGCCCGCGGCCTATGATTGGGCACTCGGGTTCTTAATTATTTTTTAATTTTTTTTCTAAATGCAGCGGGGGTGGGATGGAGGGAAATTAAACATGCAGATGGTTTGGAAAGAAAAACAATGCAAATGCGATGATGATATGCTCAAACAAAATGCAGGTGGATGCTTAGGCTAGCAGCAAATTAATCATACAGATAACAATGTCAATCATAGATATCTTAAACCATTGCTTCCCCGGCAACGGCGCCAGAAATGCTTGTTGGCGTTTCTTACGCACAGAGATAAATATCAACTTCGCAAGCGTACGGAACACCGTTGTAGCATTTCACCCAGGAGTTTTCCAAGGGTATCGTATTTATATTTTCCTCAGGAAGCAGGGCTAAGAATATCCTGAATTAACAAGGAAACATCTATTATTTATAACTTGCACACTTCTCTTAGTGTGAGTATTTATTTACCTACCAGAGCCATATCATAATATTCGAAACAGCCCCACTCATAGCCATCTGTTTATGTATTGAGTTTTGTTAAGGTTTGATGTACTCTTGAAACTAAGCATTCCTAATTTTGGTCATACCTCCTTCACGTGTGTTTTCGAAAATTTCTTTCCACCAAATAAAAAGGGGAATGTTTGGATAGATCAACCAAACATTTTTGAGATTTCGCAAAACTTTTGGTCCATCCAAAAGGGCTCAAGAATATTTCAAAATGTTTCTTTGAACCATGCAAAAGTTATGGCCCTTGCACCATGGAGTAGTTAAAAAATAAAAAAAAAACCCTCCATGGTTGCATGATAAAAATCAATGGCTATATGGTTCTTATCATAAACATCTTGAGCAAAATAAAGGACCAAAGTTTTCAAAACCCCCTTCCACAAGTGTGAGTTCATTTTCTCCCCCTCCATCACATCATCTCTTATGACCAAAATAAATGGAGTTGCTATGTTGATTGAGACTCATTCTTTAGCTTTACAATATATACATGACATTTGTGCATTTCTTACCAAGCTCCACATACAAAGCCTCATTTGGTAGAAGGTAGGATGAGTGAAGCTTGTAGGAGTAAGACTCACATTGGTAGGTAAGAGAAGTGCCTGCCAAAACGAAGGAGAATTTTTTGCACCTTACCTTGCAGCACATAAAAACTCTGGATGCATACCTGCTAGAATTGTTAACTTGTCCAAAAGTGCGTTCCATCCTTCAATGCTGCATGACAAGGTGTAACATATAAGCCCCACGATTTATGCAACACTCATGAATATTTTGTGCTCTCGTAAACTTACCACTGTTTAGGGAGTATGTTGTTGCATCTTTATTACCCATGGGGCGCTTCTTTGTAACTCCTGATCCGCCGGTACCCTGAGTTGAGTTTGCTCGGGACGAGCAAAGTTTAAGCTTGGGGAGGTTGTTGGCGGTCGTTAAACCATGATTTGACCGCCACCCTACCGGTAAATAAATACATAACACCAAGATTTTGTGCATAGTAGATAGGATTAATGCTACTCCACAAGTTTTGGTGGATATTTGGATGCAGGAGTGAATAATGGAGGAAAGTGGGCCCAGCCAGGGAATTTCCCTGGCCGGCCGGCCCCACCCTAGGCCGGCTGGCCCCACCTGGTGGCCGCAGGCCCCAGACTTCCTCCAGTGGGCTGGAAACTGGCACACAACACATAATTCAAGCCCAGCCCAGCAGAATTGCACCGCAATTCTAGAAGGTGGGCTATTTGGGCCTTAACTTGGCCCTCACTTCAATTCTGCCGCCCCCACGAAGTAGCCGACCTTCAGACCGCCTTCAGGAGTGCATCAGGAGCGTTGAGGCAGAAGGCGGTGGCCAACCGCCACAGGGGACGGCCGGCCGGCCACCCCCCTAGGCCGGCCGGCCGGCTTTGGCGGCGCCGCCTCTCCAAAGTCGGCAACAGTGCTTCCACCGCCTTGGGCACCTATAAATTGGACCCCTCGGCCTCCGAAGCAATTCGCACCATCACACTTCATCCAAGTGTTCATTAGTTTAGTAGTAGCTTTGGGAGTTAGAGTAGAGTAGAGTAGAGTGAGAGCTCTCTCGGGCTTCCGGAGTCTTCTCGGAGTTCGGTATAGTTCTTTGTATCCTTACTCTTTATAGATATTATTTTTATATAATTAGTTTATTCATTATTTATTTATTTTAGTAGTTCTTTTCTATTTAGTTTATTTATTCGTTAAGTAAGTGCTCGTAAAAGTCTTGTTGTGGGATTCGTGATTGTTGGAATAGCAAGTACGAGAGAGTGCCTTCGTCGGAGATGACGTCGTGTGAAATCTGTGCTTGTTCATTCTTAGATAGGACTGCTCCGTTGATCAAGAGTAGTTCCTCTAGGCGGGTTGTAAGCATGGCGCTTAGAGCTTAGCCTATGCACGTTTGGCACCCAACCCCACGGAGGATGGTAGCCGCGAGTGTATGTGACAGCTGCACCGGTCTCTGTAATCCACCACGTCCGGGTTGGACTCAGCAGGGTCTTAATTATAGCATACGGTTCCCTAGGTTTGAACTAGCATCATCGGTTAACCTAGCACGTGTGTGCCCCGAAACGACATGACTTGTATGTGTATGAACTTAGCTAGAGTAGATAATCTTTGTAGACTTGACTACTAGGAAAAGTAAATAATAGATAAACATACAGGTAGCCTTAACTCTATCTCGTTGCTCTCCCAAATGTATACTACAGTTTTCCTTTTATTACCTTGGATTTGAGGATGTGTGTGCCACCTATAAATATCATGCTTATCTTACCCCCATCTCAAGTATAGTTTGATACATATTCTTTCTCCAAATTGTCCAATGCATTGCTACTATTCAGCTCCCTATCGCTCTGCTTCCCTGCGGAAATATAAATACGATAACCCTGGAATACTCCAAGGTGAAATGCTACAATGGTGATCCGTGCGCTTGCAGAATTAATGAATTTTATTTTATCGCATAAGAACCGCCAACAAATGCTTATGATTTTTCCCGTGGTCTCGGAAGGATGGCGCCTTCCCCTACTCCACGTTGGGTCACTCCCGTCGGAGTCTCGACCCCGTCCCTCCGCTCGATGGCGATCCCTCCTAGAGCACACTTCACCCTCCGAGTGAAGTCGCGGGCACGTCCCGCCGGGCTCTCTCCCGGGTACTCCTCCGGAGGTAAGGCTCCGCACTTGATGCGTGCCAAAGGGCGCTCCACTAGTGATGCTTCTTTCGCACGGGAAGCTCCAAGACCGTGTACAAACTTGTGTCGGCTTCCACAATCTCCTTGGACAGCTCAACACCGACGCCTAACCGGTCTAGGCCTTGCCGTAGACCAAGAGTAACAAACCGAAGTGACTCTCTCAAGCTCACACTAGCCTAGAGATCAAGTGGATGCAATTGCTACTCTCTCAAGCACTAGGATCACTCCAAATCCTTCACAAGTGCTTCTCTCCCTTGCTCTTGGCTTCCTCTGAGTTTCCTGCACTCCAACAACGGCCAAGAGACCCCTCAAGGGGCGAGCAACCAACTATTTATAGGCTACCAACCCAAAACTAGCCGTTGCTCAAAAGTGCCCAGGAAATATAAGGACCGTACCATGGACCGTACCGTCCGGTCCCTTTCTGACCGTACCGTCCGGTCCCTTTCTGACCGTACCGTCCGGTCCTCATTTCCAGGCAATTCTCCATTTTCTTCTTCTCTGTCTGAACTTCTCCAATGAAGACCGTACCGTCCGGTCCCTAGGACCGTACCGTCCGATCAATAGTCCGGTCTTCATTTTCTTCTCTTCCAGAAATTTCAGCTTCTCTGTCTGGAATTCCTCTGATGACCGTACCATACGGTCCCATCACCGTACCGTCCGGTCAATTGCTACGGTCTTCATTTTCTCAGGATCCCGAGACTTCACTTCTCTGTCTGGATCTTCAATGAAGACCGTACCATACGGTCCCTAGGACCGTACCATCCGGTCTCTTCTGCATAAGCTGAAAACTTGATCCACTTCTTGATCCTTGCTTCCAACTTCTCCATTCTTGGTTCCTCTTCTTCTCTTCAGCCACCCTAGCCCTCAAGACACTCACAATGCATCCATATGATCTCTAACCTAGTGTGCTCTAAGAGAACCAATTCGATCCCTCTTGATACTCCGGTTTTTCCTATGGACTCAAGCTAACATCTACACCAAGCCAACACTTGCTTGGATCTATCATGTCCTTAGCCTTGATCCATTTTCAACCTTGACTCTATCAAGTTCTCGATCCGAATTGTCGAGGCAACCAATCACCAAGTTGTCGATAAAGATAGAGTTTGTGAGACGACGCTTCCTTGACATGACCATTTGAATATCCTACATGGAAATGTTAGTCACATCAATATGGTCACCCAATCACCAAAACATTCATACCTTTGGGGTTTTCGAACTCCAATGCTCATGAAGCTTACAGTGCCCTCGTGGCCGGTGGTCGCGCTCCCACAAGATCGCGGCGACCATTGGAGGTGGTGTATCGGTTGCTAAGGCGCATCGTCCTTGGATGTGTGTAGTCGGGCCGTAAACCTCGTCTCCTACCATCAATCGAGTTACCCTTCTCTCATCGAAAGATCGACACTAAACCCTAGCGGGTTCGCATCAATTGGTATCAGAGCAAGGTTTATCGGTGAGAGATTTATTGTTCTTGCTGTTTTGGGTTTTGATTGATTGTAAGTTTAGCCATTGCTACTTCCTTATAGACGCGCGAGTCGACTAGACCGCCCGGACTACTTGATTTCGAACCCCATCTTGGTGATTAGAGGTACTTGTTTATCTTGTTCTTGCTGGTTCTTCGATTGCTTGCAGGAATTACCCTCGTGGTTTGGTTGATCATGCTCCACAAGATCGCGAACAACCGTTGGAGTTGGTGTATCGGTCGCTAAGGCGCATCCTTGCTGGTTGTAGTCGGGCCGTCAACGTCTCTCCAATCCAAATCGAAGTTATCCCCCATCTCTCACCGAAAGATCAGCGCCTAACCCACCGCGTCCCCATCAGTTGGTAATCAGAGCAAGGTTGATCGGTGAGAGATTTATTGTTCGTTGCTGTTTTTAATTTCCTATAGTCCACAAAAAGCTGAAAAAAATTAGTAGTTGAGTCTTCTGCAATTCCCAAGACCCTTTGAGCCTTTTACTAGTACTTATTAGTTAGGGCTTGTAGTTTTTGGTTGCATCGGGCGTGTCGAGTTGCTGGTCTTAGTGTTTGATTGTTTAGAGTTTCGAGTTCTTGTCACGCGCAGTTCGGACTGCATAACAGTACCAACTTGCGACGGCCACCACGACCACATACGAACTCCGATTGGGGTGTTCTAGCACTTCACAGAAAGCTTATAAAGTCTACTTTCTATTGGATCCAGTCGCACGTCCATATCTGTTTGGAGCTGCGCGCAATTAATTTTTTACTACAGAGACTTTCTGCTGCGATATTCTTGTTCTCTCAAAAAAAGTGTGTGTGGTGAATAGCTCATTTGGATTCTTTTGTGCACATGATCAGTTTCTGAGGTTGCCCTGAAAGAAAAAAGAGAAAGAAAGAAAAAAAGAAAGAAAAAAAGAGTAAAAAGAAAAGAGAAGAAAAAAAAAGAGGAAAAGAAAAAGAAAGGAAAGGGGCTGATCTTTGTGTTTCATCTTGTTTTCGGTGTGTGCTTTGTGGCTTCCTTTGTGTCTAGGCTCGCGTCTCTAGCACGGTCTAGGCTAGGACCAGCACAGTACCACCGTTGAACAATTACTCAGCTTGCTTTTATACTAATGTGGTGCTAGTATTTCCTTGTGCATTATTTTCAGCCCACCTATAGCTCCACATATCCGACTATAGCTTGACAGGTGTTGTTGCTGTGGCATTGATACACTTTCTTTCACGGTTGTCGACTTGTTGGTTGCCATCACCTCCTGTTGAGCAAGGTAAGAATTTGTAAGAGCTTGTTTGAAACAACTTGAGATTGAGGGAATTACACCAACCACATCCTAGAATACATATTGTTTGTGTGTTCCTTGTTTTCATCTAATCATGGCAGGCGATACGGAGATTGTTGAGATGATCAAAGTACGCCCTCATATTCAGGATATCATTCAGCACTTGGCTTTGTATGCTGGTAAGTATAATCCCAAGGCATATATTGATTGGGAGCTAGCAGTAGATAAAGAATTTAATAAAACAGATTTGTGAAGAGCAAAAGGTGAAAGTTGCTTCTACTATTTTAACTGATTATGCTTTGACTTTGTGGATGTACTTATGTATACATAATAAAGCTCCTAAAACGTGGAAGGCTATGAAAAGAATTTTTAGAGAAGACTTTGTTCCTGAATATTATGCTAATCATATGCTTGCAAAATTAGAATGCTTAATACAAGATGATAAATCTGTTGAGGTATACTACCATGATATGAAATCTCGTATCTTGCGTTGTGGTTTGGAAGAATGTGAAGAAGCTATTGAGAATAGATTTTTGAGAGGGCCTAATATTGAAATTAAGGACATCCTAAAACATGAAACATATAATTCCCTCTCTTGTTTGATTGAGCTTGCTTCCAAGATTGAGATTCAGCTTGCTACTAATTTGAGAGAGGCACCTGAAATTTTATCCTCTTGTCATGAGAAAAATTCTATGGATGTGACGCCTTTTGTTGTATGTTCTGCTATGACTAACTTTGGGCAGAATAGAAAGGATTTAGCTGCATAATCATCAAATGAAGAGGGCGATAAAGGTAAGGTTTTGTATGCTGATATCAGTCATGTGAATGAAGAGGCACTTGTTCTAACTTTGCCTCCATGTGACCCTGCTGCTTTGGTGCCAAATTTATCCACTCCTCATGCTAGTTTAGAGCAATCATTAGTGGATCTTGCTGCTGAATTTCCTTTGTTACAAGATGATTATATCGTAGCTTGTGATAAAGAAGAGTTGTGTGATCATGCTTCACTTATATCTACAACACAACTATTATATGAGTGTGTTTCACTTATATCTGTTACAAATGATACAAATGCTGAAGTTACAAATTTTCATTGCATTGAGAATGAGGAAGAGGAAACGAAAATCAGATCTTCTTTAAATTATTTTGGTTATATCGAATTTGATTTTCTTTGTGACCTGAATTGTTTAGAGGGCGACTTGCTTCAGAAATCTGGTTTGCAATGTTTAGATTATTGCTCCTTTCATGCAATTGGCAAATATGATGAACACGATAAATACATGGTGCATAGAGTATATATTTGTTCAAAACTGAAAACACCATCAATGGAGTCCTCGAGTGATCGAAGTATGACTTGCATTCATGCTAACGAAAACATATCTAGTTTTTCTTCTATTGGATATGAGTTGCAGGTCAATTTTCAAGAAAGGGAGCAAGGTTTGCTGCAATGTGCGCTACTAGAAGTTTCAGGATTATATTTGAAAGAACTTGATCAAAATTTATACCTCCACTTCAACCATGATGCCAAACCGAGGACGGTTTGCAGCCAAGAAAGGGAGAATGATGAGGACATAACCGGCTTAGATACGACCATGTTAATGGTTTTTGAACAAAAGATGAATCAATTCTATATCATGATTATGTCTAATACATTTGATGAATCGATGCTGCACCATGATGTGTGTTTAATTTCAATTTCAGAATTGCTTACATGGATCGAGGAATGTGTCGGACTCACATGGAAGGCACGGAGGACCAAAGAAGTTGATTGGGGACCGACTCCAAGTATTCTCATCTTCCTCCACCAGGAAACCACGTCACATTTGGCCCAAGGAAAGAAAGAGATAAAATCCAACACGTTTTGGAAAGTTGGATTCGGACTGCAGAATAGCTTCAACTTGCGACGGCCGCCACGACTTCATACAGACTCCGATTGGGGCGATCTGGGACTTCATGGAAAGCTTATGAAATCTACTTTCCAACGGATCCAGCCTCATGTCCATATCTATTTGGAGTCGCCCGCAATCGTCGATTTACTACAGAGATATTTTTCTGTCCAGTTTTAGTCCGACGGGCCTTGTATCAAGTTGGGCCCAATAGGGGCGCGTCCTAGGGTTTGGGGACGACCCCCACCACGTCTTGGTCGTCCTCTACACCCCTCATATACCTCCATAGCCGCCACTTTCAGTTTGGGTTTTGATTAGTTGAAAGTTAGCCATTGCTACTTCCTTGTAAGCGCGCGTGTTGACTAAACCGCCCGACTTCTTGTATTCGGAACCCCACCATAGTTGATTTCAGTTGTTTAAGACCTTCAATTACATCTCGCATTCAGTGCTTGTTTACTTATTCTTGCTAGTTCTTCGGTTGCTTGCAGGACGAGTGCCCTCGTGGCCGGTGGTCGCGCTCCCACAAGATCGCGGCGACCATTGGAGGTGGTGTATCGGTTGCTAAGGTGCAGCGTCCTTGGACGTGTGTAGTCGGGCCGTGAACGTCGTCTCCTTCCATCAATCGAGTTACCCTTCTCTCATCGAAAGATCGGCACTAAACCCTAGCGGGTTCGCATCAACGTTCTCAACCGATATGGCAAGCAAGTCGTTTTTAGGTTGAATTTTCAAATCTGCAGATGCACACAAATTACTCATCTATTCTGTTTTTAGGCAGAGAGCCAAATCCAGACAGAAAAACGAATACATGGATTTTTTTTTTGGCGAATGAAGGAAAACACGGAATTGATAATGAAACTCTGATGAGAATCACTAATGGCAGGAGATTTTCATTAATGACTGCACCGATGCTCCTCCCCTTGACAGTGATAGAGAAGGGGTATTTGTAGAGTAGGTGATGGGACATTGTAATGGATATTAATACCGTCACTTACCAACTAAATATATATATATATAATTAGTCAAGAAAATGAGGCAGCACGTTCGCTCTCCTTAAAACGAGGCAGCCGTCATTTGTAATGGACATTTCGCTCTCAAGGCCTCGAAATTCAATTGAATTTCTAAATTACCCACCATGCCATTATGAGTAAAAAAGCTAAATTCGGAATAATAAAAATAGCCAAAAATACCACTCACACCTATTACCCACCATGCCATTATGAGTAAAAAAAATATTAAATTCTGAATAATAAAAAATAGCCAAAAATACCCTAATTCTGATTTCTAATTTACCCACCATACCATTATGAGCCCAAAAATAGCTAAATTTGAAACAATAAAAATAGACAAAAATACACCTAATTCCTATTTCGAGATTTCTCACTTTTCCAAATTTGGATTAGTAAATAAGTATATTGTAATATTCCAAAAAATGAAAGTAACTAAAATTTTGCTAAATTGTTGGGAAATACACCATAGAAATCACATGAAAATATGAACAATAATACTTCAAATTCATATCCGTAACTATAACTTGGCATGCAATACACTCTCATTAGGGTCCAAAGTCTTCCTTGCCCAGATAAAATTTAGTTGAAATATGAGTTGCAATCCATTATTTTCTAAATGTGTAATGTTTTAATGGTTAAACACTAACAATGTTTATCTTCAATAAGTAAATAGGTGACAAACATGTATGTGCGTGTCAATCAAATAAGGAAACTAAACAAATAATTGACAAAGTATAAAGAGTACTTTTAACGTTACAATATTATGAAACTTGAGATCATACACTCATAACTTTTGGAAGATAACCTCAATATATAAAGATAGTTAAATTTAGATAGTCTAATATTGTTTTAAACAAAAATATATATGTGTGATAGATATGATTGTACGTAACATAGAACCATATACTCGTTAGTTTCTGAAAAAGTATCTCAATATAAAACATATATAATGGTTAAGTTTGTATAGTCTAATAGTGTGTTTAACCAAATATATATATGTGATGGTCCGAAAGATACCCATTTATTATAGACCAGTCATGAGTATACTATAAATAAAGTAGTAAAAAAGTTGTTAAAATTACGAAGTATACATATCAACAAACGTTTCTTATATCCTGATAACGACCTTAAGCAACCATAACGATTGAACTCTGAGGATGCACAGTGAGCACGATCCTTTTGCTTACATGGGATCATGATAATCATTGGCAGCGCTAAGTGGACCTCTTAACTCAAAGTCATGGATCTACGAGAAGCGTATATAATTCAGTCTTTTAAGGATCATAGGTACGCATAACCGCGAGTGACACGGGGCTGGCTTGATCAGAACTGAGCCTTGAGCCATGGCTATGTGCTATACACCCATATGTGCACTGGAGTGCCGTGATCGATGTTTGAACACAGGAACATCATATGGCAACGCAATTAACAAAATACCTTAATGGTGATATGGGGACACAAATTAGGCATCGCGGTGGATAGATACATATTATTAAACATTGAACAGGTGTTTATAATTCACTTATGTGCTTACAAGACTATCAAATTGAATATACAAACAATTATACAAAGCCCAAATTTTCAGCCAAGTTCTCATGTGGCAAACACTTATTGTTGCAAAGAACTTAAGAGTGCAAGAGACGAGATATGTGAACCAAAATTAAGAAGTTCATTTCCTAAAAATATATTGCATATCTTTTATTTATGTTGTGTCTTTCTTCCGCTAAAATCACGGCGTGGCTTTGCGGACGGTCCGCACACAATTTATTTCCCTTTATCGTGCGCAAGTGCCGTGTCCGATCGACTCCCTTCCGTTTTTGCTTCCCGTGGAATCGAGTGCCTTCCTTTTTTATCCCGTCATGGGTCCCACCGCTACCATTTCTTGCCCACTAGATCGAACGAGACCTTCACATCTCATGTGCGCCGTCGTCGTCCGCACCGCCGCCGCCCGGCACCCATGCTGCCGGAGTTCCACGACTGCTCGCGCTCTGACGTCCTTGCGCCGGGGATGGAGGACGCGGTGGAGTGCCGTAGGAGTCGTAGAAGAGAGGTGCCACAACATTAAATTTTTCCCGTTGAAACTTTTGTGAATCCACTTGAAACTATTTCGGATCCGAGTTGAAACTGTTGGAAATCAAATTAAAACTTCTTCAAATCGCCTTGAAACTATTTGAATCCGAGTCGAAACTTCTCCGAATTGAGTTGAAACTTTTTGAATCAAGTTGAAACTTTTTTTGAATCGAGTTGAAACTTCAAATCGAAATGAAGTTGTTTGTTACATTTGATTGAAATGGTTTCATCTTGTCTCCATTTTTTCTGTTTCTGTCGGTCGCGAACCGATGGGGGAAGGTAAGAGGAAGCCGGGAACGGGAAGAGTAGAAGTTGTCATTTCGCGGTTGGAACCAGAGGGCAAGCTGTTTTGCTTGCGCTCGGGCGTGGAATAGTCGCCCCCGATTGTTTGGGTGCAAAAACAGACTTGCCGGGTGGGGAAGAACGTAGCCATGTCCGACCCAATATTCAGAACTTCGACCTCGTTCACACTCCATCGACACACTCCTTTTCTTACATAATTGAATCGCTATGTTCTCTGCCTCCTTATTTTAATATAAAACGCCGGCATATGCCCGGGGTCCTTCTAAAAAAGAGCCGCTATGTTCTCCAAAATATATTATTTCTGAAAAGAGCTAAGAATGTTCGTAGGCAATGTTCTTTGTAAGTTTGTAACAGGGCAAGATTCAACCATGTTTCTTTGGTTCCAAAGAAGTTTAGAGACTTCCGGAGGGACCAGAATGAATCCACTGCCCGGCCAACTAAGATTCAAATATTCAATTCACCGAAGAATCTGCCGGTTCTACCCACCATACTACAACAACAAAACTTTAGCACCTAACTGTCGATGCCATGAGGGAGCTAGGGGAAACTGTGCCTAGTCTAACTTGACTGCAACAGAAAAAAACTCTAATTGCCACTCTGACTCTGCAATCAACACATATTCTCATTCGGAGAACACTAACTGTAAAATGATGAATAAGAGCAACTCCAGCAGGGCATGTAAAATGAAGCCCCTACATGGTTATGTAGGGGCTGGCCCCTAAATCTGAGTCCCTTCATTATGCATCCAACTCCAGCAGCACCTCCTAAATCTGAGCCCCTACATCTTATTCCCCTTTTTTCATTCATTTCACATCTATTTCCTATATATGGCAGCACAACAATTCAAACTTAAATATTTCAAACAGATAAAAATGACACATATTTAAACCACGAATTCAAATACCACTGAAATACCCTAGTATAATAAACAAATTAAGCTGACAGTTTCACTGAAATTGCTCTACATACTGGTTCATCGAAACATGTCGCATCCATTCAATCCAAATCGAATTACTGCTTTCCAGGAACGTATGGGCAAGAGAAAGTGAAATTTCACCTGTCCAGGCGGGATGTCGCCATCCTGTCCAGCCGGGAGTGATGCCATCCTGTCGTCGTCGGGAAGGAGGCGGGGAGGCGCGGGCGTCGTCGTCCAGGTGGGGGTGACAGCGGGAAGGAGGCGGGGAGGCAGCGAGTCGTCGTCGCTTCATCAGGCTCGTCGGACGGAGGCGCTGCGGGCTCGTCGGGCGGAGGCGGCGTGGGGCGGCGACGGCGCGGCAGCGTCGCCGTTGGTCCGCCCCCCCCGCCTGGGAACGCCTCAAAAGGCGCGGCCAGCGCCGGAGGTATGTAGATCCGGTGCCGGACTGTCGATTCCAGGTGGGGGGCGGTCGATTTGGTCGCCGGTAGGGGGAGATGGGCGGCGGCGATTGGCGGGAGAATGTGGGGAGAGCGGGAGCGTCGAGCGGGACGAGGGAGGGAGAAGGAAAATGTCGCGCGCGCGTTTCCGTTTGGCGGGCCCTACCAGTGTAGCGACCCCGTACTCGGTCGCCAGATCTGGGGGCTCGGAGGCCGAATGTAGCGACCCAACAAGGCTAGGGACTTGTAAAGGGGCTCTGCTGGAGTTTGTTTTTTTGGCTCAAGCCCCTACATCCCATCTAGGGGCTTGTGTAGGGGCCCTGCTGGAGTTGCTCTTAGGAACTTGGCCTAGAAAGGCCACAGTGTTTTATAATAGATATATCCCGATGCCTCACAATCCTAGGAAAGGCCACTGCAGTGGCGTGTTTCGAACTAGGGGCATATGACTGCGCTCGAAGAAATACTACACTTGTTCTCTGTATGAAGAAAGAGGGACCACGTCCCAGCAATTATGTACGAAAGCAATACTCTGCTATACACCTTGAAATTAAAGAACTTCAACTATCCAGATACTATTAGTACAATATGATTTGCTTTGAATAACTACGATTTCAACTCTGGGGTCATGTGACAAGCAAGTTTAGCTTTATTGGGATGAATATTGCGGTATATTCAAATCCAGATATGCGTGCTGATTACTCATCTGGTTCCTTCTTCCTACAAACACGTGCATGGTGTTGCATGTCTGCGTCAAATAAACTATGTTCAAGTCTGAGTTTGTAGGGATCAATCTGAGGCCTTTTTGAGCTATTCAGCTTGGGGATGCAGCTCTTCCTATGCGTTGTTTTCAGTATACACGTCAGATGTTAGAAGCATAAGAATGGTACTAAGTAACTAAGGATAGGCCGTCTCCATCCGAGCTTGCGCGCACTGTGCCTCTTGCCAAAGTGATCCTGATGCCTCACAAGCCAACTCTTCCCTGAGCAATTGAATGTTGTGTTTGTGTTTTGGCTCTAGATGAATCAGTTTTTCACTTCTATCTATGTCGTACTCGTAGCTACTCATCTACTTCGGCTTCTGCTATATATGGGTCTAAGAACACCAACATCCTACCACCACATATATGCTGTGTATGACAGCAACAGCTAGAGGAATTTTTTGTACGTGTGTAGTTTGTTTTTGTTGTAAAACTCTTATTGGACCAGGCCCACCTTCTAGAAGAAGGAGTCCTGGCCTATGTGGACGACTTTATCGAATCTGGGCCCAACACGCAGTTAGGGTTTCCCCCTTATAAATAGTTGAGGAGACTCCCCCTGTAACCTGACATCAGAATTTCGCAATAAAGAATTTCGTCTCCTCTATTCCAGTTTTACTTTTTGTTATCCGTCGTGATCTACGTGCCGTCGTTCCGCCGATAACCTAACACGTTATCAGCACGCTCTAATCGAGGTATTCGCCCAGCAGATCGGTGATTTATGGTACGTTTTGTATTTACGAATGATTTTGCTATCTTGACTCGTTGCAGCAGATCTGTCCATGAATATCGTTCGCCATCGAGATCTGGCCTCGTCGCAGTCCAGATCGAGTAGAAGACCACCAATGAACAGTGAAAGTGCTATTCAGTGGAGAAAAAGAATCAGAAACAAATTGAAAAATATTGAAGACAGATCGCGCGCAACGTCGCCAGATCGAAGCCTCTGGTGCAACGTCACCGAAGCGCCAAGATCCGTAGATCTAAAAAGGAGGTGTGGTTCACGAAGAACCCTAACCCTAACCGGCACGAAGTCCGGTAGCGCAACGTCGCCGAGTTCGAATCACAAGAACAAGGGTGGTTCATGCAGAACCCTAACCCTACCCGGCACGAAGTCCAGTACAAGCAAGCCAAACGGCGCAATATCGCCACGTTCGTCGGATCCGTACCATATGAAAAGAGAAAAGACAGAAAAGAAATCGTCGAAAGGGGTTAGGGTCTAGATCTACCACCTAACCCTAATCCTAGATCGACAAAAAGCCGCGCAGATCCAGATCCACAAACAAAAGAGGGCACCGGGACCAAACCCTAACCCTAGCAGATCAAGATCCAACGAAAAGGAAAAAAGATGCCACCGCGTGCTCGGGCTGACGCGGCGGGCCGGGTCGTCGTCGCCGATTCCGTAGTTGTACTGGACCGCCGACACCGCGCCGGGCCGAGGACGCGCGAGCCACTGCGCCGCCCGGCCGATGGACCTCGCCCCCCGGCCAGTGGACCTCGCCGCTGACGCCAGGCCGGGCTGCTGTCCCGGACCCGGGGCCGCCGCGGGCCGACGAGCCACGCCGTCATCGGGCCGACGCGCCGCGCCACCAACGGGCCGACGCGCCACGCCGCGGGCCGACGCGTCGCGCCGCCATCGGGCCGACACGCCTCGCCACCAACAGGCCGACGCGCCACGCCGCGGGCCGACGCGCCGAGTCGACCACCGCGCGAGGGGCCGCCGCCGGCTGGCTCTGAGCGTGCACCCCGCCGCGGCTAAGTTCGGTCCTCCGGCCTGCCGGAGGGGTCGCCGAGCTCCCAATCGCCCCAGCTCCGGTCGGATTTGAAAAAGAAGAAAGAAAGAAGAATAAGAGATTGAACCCGATCTAGATCTGAGAGAAAAGGGAGAATAAAGAAGAGAGTGCGGCGGCTGGTTGGAGGAAAGAAAGTGAGGAATAGAGAGAAACTAGGGTTTCGACCCTGGTTATATGCTCTCACTCGCGTTTTTACAAAAACGTCCTTCAATGATTCAGAAATCACGAACAAGTCCTCGTGCAGATATGAATATTACGAGAAAATCCTCGGGACATTTTTGAAAATTACGAAGAAGTCCACGGACGTTTCTGGAAATTCTAAAAATTACACAGAAGTCCTCGGCATACCAGAATATTTTGAAAATATACTATGGACCTCTGGAAATTACCAGAAAGTCCTTGGAACCTCTGAAAATTATGAGAAAATCCCTGTTAATTACGAAAATTGACAAGGATACTCAGAAAATTGCCCGAAAAATAGAAAAATTGCTGGATTGTGTTATTTTTGCATATAACACCCCAGATTTTGGTGATTTTACGCAAAAACACCAATAATATAACTTAAACACGCAGTTTTTGTTATATTTATGCTCCCTATTACTTGGATATATGAAATAGTCCTTGCACCATGATATCTTGCAGATGTCAGACCTCGTGAAGAGAGAATTTGAAGTGTTGACTCCTCATGGAAGCAACTATCTGTCATGGGCACTCGATGCTGAGATACTCCTAAGTGGCAAAGGCCTCTTGAAGACGGTCCTGCCCAAAACAGGAGATACTGCTGCAACAGATGTGGAGAAGGCTCAGGCTTTGCACTTCCTGCGCCACCACTTAAGTGCTACTTTGAAGAATGAATACATGACGGAACGTGATCCAAAAGTCTTGTGGGACTCATTGCGTGTACGCTTTGAGCAGATTGAAACTATCTTACTCCCCAAGGTTGAGCGTGAATGGCAAAACCTACGCTACCAAGACTACAAGACTGTGGAGGATTACAATACCGCACTCTATGGGATTGTCACACGCATGAAGCTATGTGGCAAAGTGCTTGAGCAAAAGGATCTTATTAACAAGACCCTTTCCACCTTTCACCCTAAGTTCACTCATGTGAGCCGCCAGTACAAGAAGGAGAATTATGAAACCTATGCCGCCCTGAGTAATGCATTGCAGCAAGATCAGGGGGAGGACGAATTGATCATGGAGAATCATATTTGGCACCGCATGAAGCGAATGCCATATCCTTCAACAAGAAGAAGAAGAATAAGGGTAAAGGTGCTCCCAAAGCGTCATCAAGCGCACCCCCGAAGGCTCAAAACAACCCTAATACTTTCAAGAAGAATAAGAAAGGGAAGTCAAAGAAGAAACCTTCTGGGGGAGAGTACGGTGAACAGAATCAGGATTGCTACAAGTGTGGTCAGCATGGCCATTGGTCCAAAATATGTCGCACACCACAGAAGTATGTCGACATGTACCAAGACCTCAAAAAGAAGCTCGCTCAGCATGAGGCTAACTTTGTTGAAGGCACGAAGTCAACAACAAAAGCACCAATGGGCCAAGCATCACTAAGCAAATCCGCTGACCTGGAGTTGGACAGTGACCTCATGAATGAGGACATTGATGACGAGGAAGATGTGCATGGAGATTCTGCTTAGTCAAGTAGACTATTATGAATCATTTTGTTATCTATTTGTAATAGGAGTGCAATAAAATTCCTCGAAGGAATTAGTTCGTTTATGTAATCTCTCGAAGAGAAGACATTTGCTTTAAATAAATCAGCTTGTGGAATTATTTGTCATTTATTACTCTCTTGTTTATACATTTCTTATGTATGAATTACAGAATTGTGGAGTAAAATGGCTATGGATGAGGACCTCTGTCTCGTAGACAGTTGTACCAACGCTACTATTCTAAGGGACACTTGCTATTTCCAGACGCTTCGAAAGTACACTGGAGATATTCTTACTATTATTGGCAATAATAATAAGATTGTTGGCCAAGGAAGAGCCACATTTGTCCTACCGAATGGTACGCAGTTAACAATCTAAGAAGTATTACTTTATCCGGATTCAACCCGGACATTGTTAAGCTTTAAGGACATCCGTAAAAATGGGTTTCACGTAGAAACCAATAACGATGAAGGTGAAGAACGTCTTATCATGACCAAGAAAGAAGGAAACAGGAAGACTATTATTGAAAGCTTTCCGTCGATCAAAGATGGCTTGTACTACACGTACATTAAGCCAAACAAAGAATTTGCTACATTCAAGACCATCTTTACCAATCAAGAAGAATATAGACTATGGCATGACCGTCTTGGTCATCCTGGCCTTAACATGATGCAGAGAATTACGAAGAAGCAACAGGGCATAACTTGAAAACAAAAGATTTCCCGAATCAAGCAGATTTCTTGTGCATTGCATGCGCAAAAGGGAAGCTTATTACTCGACCCTCAGCTTAAGATTCAAGCAGAATCTATGCCATTCCTTGACGAATTCAAGGCGATATATGTGGACCAATTAATCCCACTTCAGGACCTTTCCGTTATTTCATGGTATTAATAGACGCTTCCTCGAAGGGGAACCATGTCTGTCTATTATCTACTAGAAACCATGCATTTGCACGATTGACTGCCCAGATCATACAATTGAAGACACACTTCCCGAACCATAGAATTAAGTCCATCACAATGGATAATGCCGGAGAATTTACCTCGAAGGTATTTGACGATTACTGTATGAGTATGGGCATCAAAGTGGAACACTCAGTACCACACGTGCATACACAAAATGGTCTTGCAGAATCATTAATCAAGATAATCAAATTGATTGCTCGACCATTGTTACAGAATTGTTTATTGCCTACCTCTTGTTGGGGGCATGCGGTGTTGCATGCAGCAGCACTTATCCAATTACGATGATCTGCTACACATGAAGAATCACCATTAGCATTGGTGCGTGGTAGAATACCAAATGTTTCCCATCTACGGAGATTTGGATGTGCTGGATACATTCCAATCCCTCCACCTCAGCGAACAGCAATGGGCGCACAACGGAAACTCGCAGTTTGCGTTGGTTATGAAAGTCCGTCCATAATAAAGTACTTAGAGCCCTCCACTGGAGATTTGCATACGGCTCGGTTTGCTGATTGTATTTTTAATGAAGATCATTTCCAGGCATTAGGGGAGGAAAGTATCTCTCTAGAGATGAATGCCGGCAAATAGATTGGGATGCTAAAGGAATCCTAGGAATGGATCCTCGCACTAGAGAAGCTGAACTTGAAGTTCAGAATATACTCCACTTGCAGAGAGTTGCTAATGAATTGCCTGAAGCTTTCACCAATACAAGAGACATTGTGAAGTCTCATATACCGGCTGCAAATGCTCCTGAAAGAATAGAAATCCCATTTGAAGGGAATGAATATATGGAATTCCAACCTTCTTCCATAAAAGCAACGAATGCTAGGAAGAGGGGGAGTGAACCGGTTACTAGGGCATCCAAGAAGCCTAGAGTACAAGCTCAAGCTAAAACTCCTAGGAGACGTCCTGTGGAGAAGAAGCCTAAGCAAAACACTCAAAAGAAAACCAAAGAAGGTGAAAGTGATCCACACGAAGTGGTGAGACTGGAAGAATCAAACCCAAGTGAGAATGTGCATGAAACTCATGAGGGGATACCGGAAATTCCTGACCTTAATATATCTATCGATAATGAGGATCAAGGAAATGAAATCTCAACGAATTATGTTGAGACGGGAGTGGTATATAATAGAAAGACAATTGAAGTCGATACATACTTTGCTGAAACGATTGCAACACAAATTGATTTGGAATCTGAACCAAAATCAATAAAGGAATGCAAGAAGCGTCCTGATTGGCCAAAGTGGGAAAAAAGCAATCTGTGCAGAGTTAAACTCGCTAAAGAAAAGAGAAGTGTTTGGTAATGTAAACCTTACACCAACTAGCATTAAACCCGTGGGTCACAAATGGGTGTTTGTCACGAAGAGAAACGCTCAAAATGAAGTGACTAGATATAAAGCGAGACTCGTAGCTCAAGGTTTCACGCAGAGACCTGGCATTGACTACGAAGAAACCTACTCTCCCGTAATGGATGGAATTACTTTTCGGTATTTGATATCAATGGCAGTGAATATGAATTTGCATATGCGACTTACGGATGTGGTTACAGCATATCTATATGGAACATTAGATACATAAATCTATATGAAAGTTCCAGAAGGTATTAAAGTCCCGAATGAAGATGAACGCAAATTATATAGTGTCAAATTACAGAAATCACTATATGGTTTGAAACAATCAGGAAGAATGTGGTACAACAAGTTGAGTACATTCCTATTGGAGAAGGGATTTGTGAAGAATGAAGATTGTCCTTGTGTATTCATAAAGAAATCAGAGAAAGGCTTTTGCATAATCTCTGTTTATGTTGATGACTTGAACATCATTGGTACTACAAATGAAATTGAAGAGACTTGCTCATACTTGAAGACTGAATTTGAAATGAAAGATCTGGGCAAGACTACATATTGTTTAGGTTTGCAACTTGAACATACCCCCGAAGGGGTACTCTTGCATCAATCGAACTATACCAAGAAGGTATTAGAGAGATTTAATATGCACGAAGCATATCCACTCAGATCACCTATGGTGGTGAGATCACTTGATATAGATGAAGATCCATTTAGACCAAAGCAGGAAGATGAGGAATTATTGGGACCTCAATATCCATATCTTAGTGCCATTGGAGCCTTGATCTACCTTGCAAATGGTACACGACCCGATATTGCTTTTGCTGTTAATCTACTTGCAAGATATAGCTCAGCACCGACTCGGAGGCATTGGAATGGCATCAAGCAAATCCTCCGATATTTGAGAGGAACTGAAGACCTTGGATTATTTTTCACGAAGAATGGAGAATTAACCCTTGTGGGTTATGTTGATGCTGGATATTTATCTGATCCACATAAATCAATATCTCAAACGGGATATGTGTTTTTATATGGTGAAACAGCATGAAATACTTGTGGAGTGGCGTATAATGAATACTTGTGGAGTGGCGTATACTCCATCCCCTACAATTATCTATGAAGATAATAAAGCTTGTATTGCACAAATACAATCGGGATACGTAAAGTCAAATAGGACAAAGCATATGTTACCTAAATTCTTCCACACGCATGAAATGCAAGAGCAGGGAGAGCTTTTGGTAACACATGTCCGATCTTGTGACAATCTTGCAGATATGTTCACAAAGGCGTTACCTGCTCGCACTCTCGAAAAGTGTCGGCGTGGTATTGGCATGAGAAGACTTAGAGAAGTGCTTGGAACAGGGGGAGAACTTCCCTAAGTACATCACATTCCCGAATTAAATGAGTTATCTCGAAGATAATTCATATCAGTCATGCATATTGATAAACATTAATCATGAAGATTAAAATATTGTACTCTTTTTCCCTTATGAGTTTTTCACATGAAGTTTTCTCAATAAGGTTTTTAACGAGACAATGTGTGCAATATGAGTGGTGGTAATATGTGCTCTTTTCTCTATTTTTTTCACTGGGTTTTTAGGAGTTTTTACGAGGCATACTTATCACGATAAAGAGCCCAAAGAGGAGTGTTGTAAAACTCTTATTGGGCCAAGCCCACCTTCTAGAAGAAGGAGTCATGGCCCATGTGGACAACTTTATCGAATCTGGTCCCAACACGCAGTTAGGGTTTCCCCCTTATAAATAGTGATGGCCAAATGGGCCGGGCCAAACGGGTGGGCATGAAGCACGCAATTTTTGGCCCGGCCCGAACACGGCACGGCCCGATGAATTTCGGGCCCGGGCCGGCACAGCACGCATCATCGGGCCGTGCTTGGGCCGAGGGTGTGGCCCGACGGGCGGCACGGCACGGCACGATATTAAATATAATTTATGTTTCATATAGAACAACAACCATGAAGTAGTCTAGTGTTAAGTCTCTTGTCTTCTAAGCTATAGGTTGGGGGTTCAAGTCTCCACTTTGTCAAATTTTGTTCTGATTTTCAAGGTTTTCAACACTACTGGGCTGAAATGGTTAAAACGGGCCGCCGTGCTCGCGGGCCGGCACGGCACGATTAGGCACGAAATGGCCTTTTCGTGCCGGGCCACGGGCCGAGGGGTCGGCACGCGGGCTGGCACGGCACGGCCCGATTGCAATTACGTGCCGGGCCGGCCCGAAATACAAACGGGCCGTGCCTTTTCGTGCTCGGGCCGTGCCGTGCCGGGCGGCCCGTTTGCCCATGACTACTTATAAATAGTTGAGGAGACCTCCCTGTAACCTGACACCAGAATTTCGCAATAAAGAATTTCATCTCCCCTATTCCAGTTTTACTTTTTGTTATTCGTCGTGATCTACGTGCCATCGTTCCGCCGATAACCTAACAGTTTTTTCCTTTCATTTGTTATGAGTGAAGCTGGGCAAGTGGAGCTGGCAGTTCAACGACTGCTTAGCATATATCATCATTATATGCAGTGCACCTTGGAATAACTCATGTCACCACCCATGTTCAGTCAAGTGCAAGGACTGGATGCCAGCTCAGCAAGCCAGGATCAGGACGCCGGGATCACATTCACATGTAGTAGCTGGCAGGATGATGAGGAGGATTAGCGTGGCACCCCCACCTGCTCGCGCCGCCGCGTCCAGATCCAGACGTACGTCATTTTTTTATCGTCTGGCTGGGGATGAAGACGTCCAGGGCTTTTCTCCTAGCAGATGTGTGGACCCATTGAGTGTGGGCCAATTGTGTGGTGCGGCCTCAATTCTCGATCTGTTGTTGGTTGGCCGATCCAACGTAATTAAATTGAACTATTTATTATCGCCACACATTGCATATCAGGAACTACATCTGCTAACCTTAAGTAATCGCGTGAAGGAATTCATGAACGTATTTCGGTGCTACATATTAACCTCTTTCTCATATGTACACACGTAAAGATCTACAACTCGCTGACGCACATCACGAATGCGCCTCATTACCGTGTTGATACACCAACCACACACAGGTCGTGTAGTATGCGCCTCAAGCATGGACCACGAAATCGAAACGCTGGTCGCACAGAACGCGTACGGTGACATTTTCTTGGTAAGATCACTCATTACGCTGCACGAAATTGTAGCTGGTAGCCTATATGAAACCAACATATAGGTGGGCGGATCTGCGAAAGCAGAAAAGAAAGGATAAAGAACATGCGCACATGCCTCGCGTCTGTCGCATGCCTTATTTGATTATTCAGCTCCAGTCCTACATATATGCACATATGCACATATGCATGCATCCAATTCGAAAGATCGAGAGACTTGGTAGCTAGCTTACAAGGCATTAGTAGGGTGTGTCCGTGTGTGAGAGCATCCATCCATCTGTCCGCCAGGCATCGGTCCGTGTCTCCGTGATGGCTGGGTTCTTGTCCCTGCTGGCGGTGTCGTCGATGCCGGTGGCCGAGCTGCTGCTCATCGGCGTCGCGGGTGCCTACCTCGCCACCGCCCGCTGCAACGTGCTCACGGCCACCGCCCGCGCCGACATCAACCGTGTCGTCTACGCCGTCTTCACGCCGGCGCTCATGCTCGCCAGCCTTGCCACCACCGTCACGCTGCAGGACGTCATCTCCTGGTGCGGCAGCAGGCAGACGTTTTTGTGACCTGCTGAATCTTTATGTCTTGATTGACCTTTTTTTTTTTGGCAAATCCTTGCATGTTTCATGATCTAGGTGGTTCATGCCGGTAAACATTGGCCTCGCTTTCTTGATCGGAGGGGCTCTAGGCTGGTTGGCAGTGCTTATCCTGAAGCCGCCGCAGCACCTCAGGGGATTGGTCGTAGCTTCTTGTTCTGCTGGTATGTAATTAAAAAGCCATATGCATCCTGCCGTTACTGCTCTTCTCTCCGCATCGTTTACTTGGACACGCGTACCTGTGCCGTACTAACTATGCGCTGTTCGACCTGTCGTTACTGCTACATATTGAAGCCAACTTCGGCAACCTGCTCCTGGTTGTCATCCCCGCGGTGTGCGAGCAGGATGGTAATCCGTTTGGCATGGCCAAGACCATCTGCTCTAACCATGGCCTCTCCTACGCTTCATTTTCCATGGCGGTAAGTACACAACTACCTTATTCTCTCTCTCTATATATATATAAGAAAGCAAATAGCTCATGTGCAGATTGGAGGAGTGTACATCTGGACATACACGCACGGCGTGATGAAGAGGTCCGGTGAAATACAGCGCAAGATGAGACAAGAAAGTATCGGTGTCGTGACATGCGTGATCGATCCTAACAACTCTGTCGCATCAGAGGACAACAAGCCATGTAATGATGACAACGAGGATGAAATCTCACCGTCAGCCAAGTCTGTCGAAGACAAGGAGGAACACCAAATCGTGAGTGCATTTTCCTTCTTTGTTTGTTTCTCTTTCTCAAATCATCGGTTTTTCTTTTATCTGCGTTTCAATCCTGAACCAATGATTATTTATGTTTTGGCATGCTTCGAAATTCGATGCAACCAGTTGGTACCCCTGCTGGAAGGGTCAACTAATCGTCACCAGAGTGGAGGAGCAAATAGTTTGTGGGAGAAGCTGAAACAAAGAGCACACCAGATAATCGAGGAGCTGACCGCACCACCAACCATGGGTGCGGTAAGTTTCGGTTTCGCATATCGATCAAGCAATTCATCTATCTCGTTACATGAGTATGCTAAAACCTATGTTTCGTTATACAGGTCATAGGCTTGGTCATTGGTGTGGTGCCTTGGCTTAGATCTGTATTTGTAGGTAGCGCTGCTCCGCTACGACCTGTCCACGACTCCATCAAGCTACTAGGGTACGTTCAGATGAATACTGTCCCCAGCTAGTTGTCCAGGATTTCTACAATCTAACCCTTTTTTTTTTGTGTGTGAAATGTAGAGATGGTACAATCCCTTGCCTTATGCTCCTACTTGGTGGAAATTTGACTAAGGGTAAACGCCCCATGAATTTTCTTGGAGATCGATTAAATAGTCAATTCTATACCTTAATGAACATACTAAGACGAGTGATTAGTATGAGCAGGTGTGCGAAAGTCGAAGGTGTCCCCAGCGGTGGTAACAGCAATTATCCTTTTGCGTTATGTGATCCTTCCGCTGATCGGTGTCGGTGTTGTTAGGGCGGCACGTGACTTGGGGTTCCTGCCGCCCGATCCACTCTACCAGTATACCCTCATGATGCACTTCGCTGTTCCCCCTGCTATGAGCATTGGTAATTATGTTTCTGTCAATTTGTAGTGATACCCATGAAGATTCTTACATGTAAATTGCAAAAAGACATAGGCACTAGTGAGATAATATATATCAGGTGTTTATAGTACCTGATACTCGTAATTCCTTACAATCGCTTTGACATGCTCACCTAGTAAAATTTTCTCACAATTGTATATGAAATATCGCAGGAACAATGGCTCAGCTGTATGAGGTTGGGCAAGAGGAATGCTCAGTGATTTTGCTGTGGACATACCTCATCGCCGCATTGGCGCTCACCATCTGGTCCACGGTCTTCATGTGGATCCTGCAAATAGCTTAGATTCATTGCCGGATCTATCGAAAAAGCATTCCCTACTGTGAGCAGTCATAGATTAGACTCTTGTTATCTCGACACAAATTATATATACATATCAGAAATTGTACACTAAAGTTTTGACATGGTCAGTTAAAAAGTAAGAAACCACGCGGCTTATGTTCAGTGCAACCCTGTAATGATCAAGACCTGAAAAATCAGGGTTTTGAGAGCATAATTAGTTTGTTCTTTTATTGCATAATCTTCATCCAAATAGTTACAAGCACAAGCTTACTGAAAAAACAAGACTTTTCATCATCATTATAGTGATTTAGACACAATTTGTTCAATCGCAATGTACTTTTGATCCCACTTTTGAGGCTCACATCCATCCTGCACTTTAAGGAAACACAAATTATTGCAGATAAAGAAATTAAACTATGTGACATGCTGCTGCACTGCTGCAGCATATCCCTCCATTTTATAATGATGAAATAAACTAGAAGTACCATTCTTATGTCAACAATACGAAACCACATGGAGTATCTTTTTTATGGATTTTAAGTCTACAGGACACTAAAAAAGTGGTTTCGTCTACAACACGCAAATCGTGAATTTCAGACCCCACATTACAATTCCACAATGTGTGCTACACAAAAAACAAGTGTGGTGTCTTGGAGTGCATGTAGATTAAAATATCTTTTCTATATTCACTACTACCACCCACTCAGCATCATACTCTCAAAGATTCGAAAATCCATAGGAATCATGGGGGATGCCGAAGTGGTCCAAAATTATGAGGGGTGCGGGGGAAGGGCCGGGTAGTGTTTGGAGGCAAAGGGTAAGCAACGGTATCTAACTAAGGCCTCCTTTGTTTGAGATTGTGATTCTGGATTCTTGATTCTAAAAGCAGAAGCTGAAACAAAGGGCCAGTTTTGAGCCTGGATTCTACAGTCAGAATCAGATTATGAAGCAGAACCCACAATCTGCTCAGGACCAACTTTTGCTGGATTCTGGTACAAATATTTACCCATTTGCCACTGTGACCCCATGGTAAGTGACTGAAATGATCTATAAGCTGGATTGTAGAATCGAGACAAACAAAAACCCTTCAGATTTTGTCATCCAGATTCTACAATCTCAAATTCTACAATCCACAATCCAAAAGCTGGATTGTAAGAATCAAAAGCGCAAACAAAGGGGGCCTAAGCGTCTGATGCAGTGGATGGACGAGGCAGTGGATTGCAGTGAATAGATCAGGGTTGTGTCAAATGGATGATGTATTTTATTAGCTAAATCGCCAACCAGTCACAAGTAAATCTCTGGTCATTTGTAGCTGCAAAGTTGTTGTCAGTTTGACGTGGCACTAGTGAACACGCCTGGATCAAGTTGCTCTACCTTAATGCAGGCCACATTAACTCCAACAGATATATATATACCTTATTAATAATTTGTTATGGGAAAAAATTTACCATGTTCAACAGGTAGTCATAAGGCAAGGTGAATTTACAAAATTACATGCAGCTACTGACGAAATAGAGGTCTGATGAACACTTAATGTGAACATATGGAGATTAATGACTCCTTAAGGTTAACACATCCTTATCTAGTGAATACTCCCTAACTTAACATTAGATCGTTTTGTAAATATTACACTTGGTTTTATTAGTTGTTGAACTAAGATTAAGAAATTATAGCAGATTTTCAAACTATTTTGAATTGTTTTTTGAACCATTTAGCCACTTAAGAAATTCTTATATTTTGAACTGGGTAATTTTTTTCTGGTTCAAAATAAAAGAGCAGGTAATGCAAACTGGTTACTGTTTTACAAGGTCTAATTTAGCCAACATTGACTGAAAATTTCTGTGAGGTTTGGGTACAATAAATTAAAAACAATATGTTAAATGGTTTAAAAATTATTATGTAGTCGAAAAATTATTCAGCAACGGTTCCAGCATTCTTGAGAAAATTGAAGTTCTTTCAACCATGGAAACATTATAGTTTCAACATCTAGTTCCGATCAAACTTTTAAACTTGGAGTCTCAACATAGTGTTAAAAGTTATGGTTTGTGAACATAAACTTATGTAAGTACTGTTCAACTGAAATTGCTTTTATAATGTCTGAAATCATTTCAATTTTAATATTGTAGAGATTTCTATATAAACAACTAGCCAACAACAAATGTGGGTACCAACTAAGTAGTCTAGCTCGTGCAACCGCACAGGCAAATTGTCTAGTTTAATGAATCTTCATTACAGGGACAACATCATTTGAAAATTTCCTAACCAAATACAAGGATTATTAGTTCAAACTTTTGTTAGGAAATCTGCTGTCTCGTGGCAAAAGATAGAACCACAAAACAGGATAAAACTATAGTTACAATTGTATGGTAAGAGCACGGGAAAAGAAAGATTCAGAGGAGAGGCGATTTATACCATGAGCTCCACATCACGCTACGAAAGCTGCAAAAATTACTAAAGAAGGATCTATATATAGGAATTTAAAAGGGTCATTCCTTCATTATTGGAGCTCCTTAGTGAATTTTTTCAAAAGGGCTGTTAAAGTGTTCGTAAATTGGGAAAAAAAAAAGAAAGAAAGAACTCTCTTTGTTCATTGTGCCAATGTTGGGAACTGAAAGTGGTTGGGCTGCTTGGGTCAACGTTTTCCCAAAATACAGGTAAGTAGGTCCCTCTTCCATTTCATTTCTAATTTTTGCGAGGTCTAACCATTTTTTTCTATTAATCGATCTCCTCATGCAAGTGCAAGTGGGCATACAATTGACTTTTACTCGCTCCGGCCATTCCGCTAGAGGCAGTAGTGTACCAAGGTGATAAATATGTGTCATTGGTCAACTAATGCTTATATTATGACCTTTGTTGATTTTTTAATTGTGTATATATGTTTTTTAGATAATTGAATAGGTATCCAGGCCTCTCCCAACACAACATACAACTTTCGCTTATAACAAACTCAGCCAATGGTTGTCACGTGAAACATCTTCATACATAAAGGGAGTAGAATAAAATAAAAGCGCCAACAATTCTTTTGATTAGATGACATTATTGAAAGCAACTCCTGTTTCTAAATGTCCATCCATTGTTGGGGAAACATTGCATGACCAACCTCCAAATTATGACATGTCTCTCTCACCATCTCCTTATCTTCTTAGATTTTTTTTTTGTTGAAATCATGTTCATTAGATTTTTGGACTTGCGCCCAGTGGCACCGCCAGTGCGCCCATCAAAATAGTACCTGTAGGTGGTGCGGAGGGTTGAGGTTGTGGGTGTGGGGTATGGCAATTTGGTGGCATAGGATCCGGATCAATAGAGCGGTTTGGATTTGATCCTCCCTAAGCAGGTAGCAAGCAACTGACTAGCAAGGAATGAGGAATAAATCTAAGGGAATAAGGCTCCATGCGATGAATAGTGCCCGTTGCAATCTAGCGTTCAACACATTTCTCCCGTGTAACTTTAGTAGCCCTTGAATAAGAAGGTGAAATCCCATGGACTTGGATAGAGGTTGTTTATTAACAAAGCGATGAATGGCCGTTGGAGACATGAAGGTAGTTGATGGGTTGACTTTCGGCTCGAGGATGTACCGCACCGAGGTCCTAGGAAAGCGAAGACTATTTACTGGGTGTCCTCAGCTCTGCGATCATTGAGAATGAAGCCAAAAGGGATGAGGCTGAAGGGGTCAACTTTATTGTTGGTCATGGTGGCCAGTCATTGGGCAACCTACGCCGAAGTGGATGAATGGAGGGGAGGTGGTTTTTTTTTGTGTGGACGGGTAGAGGTTGTGGTGAACATAGGAAGGTGAGGGCCTGGGTGTGACTATGGGTTATAAATGGCTTGTTTTGTTTTTTGAGCAAATTATAAATGGCTTGTGTGCTGTGCCAGCATGATCACGTTCCAAAGGGGGCCCAAGTATCCTGCGTATTGGCCTATTGGGCCAACAATTTTTTCAACAAACTGTGGGACATCTGCTCATGAGAAAAATAACTGATGGAAGAATCCAACGAGAGAGAAAAAAATCCATCCATCGATTATTTTAGGAAACTAATCCAATTTCTATATATATAAATGGTGCACGGATTTGTACTCGGACGTTCTCTGATTCATCGTCTTCTCATGTATAGTTAAAAGTAATGAAATCAATATTTCTTACGTGTTTGTGTGTTATAAAAGAGCTGATAAATAAACTTTGTATGACGGATTGATGATTCAATTATACCTAATAATATGGATGACCTTTTGTGATCTAAAATATCAAAAAAATCCGTAGCAAAGCATGGGCACTCGGCTAGTAATCCTGAAATCAGAGTCGAACATAGATAGGGCCGGATATGAATTTGTTTTAGATAGTATCGGTCATGGATACGAACTGAATATTTATTGAAACCAGTACGATAACAGATACTCAAATCGGACAACACTACAAACAACCACTGCATATGAGATGATCTATCTACCATTCCACATATCCAAAATCTAACTTCAATATATAGTGCCTTTTCCGACCCAGGAAAAGTATCAATGCATGCCACATTATCTGATCTCTACACTTCGAACCCTGGCATATAATAGAATGTTTAATTAACGACAAGCATAAAAAAATCATCTCAATGGACCCCATTGCTCGCTCACCTTTAGAACCTTGGCCAATCCCCATCGAAACAGCTCCAGTGGACTGTAACTGCCCAATCCATAGCCACGACGATGGATTTCGCAGCCAACAATCAAACGGAACCCCCAGGTCCTGCTATTACGTTTTTTCATAGCCAACCTACGTTTCTCTCCTGCTAGTACGTTTAGATTCCTGCTATATCAGCCAGATGCGGCCAAGGAGAAGAAGGCAACAACAAGCGGAGGAAATGATTGGGACCAACAAGATGAGGAGGATCCGTAGTTTTACAACAGAAAACTCGTATATAACAAGCGCCAAAGGCAAGAACAGGAAACGAACAGGACGGTCAAGATGCCGGTGCGCCTCCTTCAGGTTTGCGTCAGTTGATGACTATACCGCGTTTCGCAAGGTGAAACATATATAACTCATATGCACGATACCAGATCTTAGAGCTACTTTCCTTATAAGAAACATATCGGCTTGCTGGCATCTGTTACGCAGATTGATCATAGCACAAGGATTAGCGAAAGACCAGTGTTCAGATTTCGCCTTTTATTTCTTTTCGTTGTTATGGCATACATTTTTGGACAGCACATACTTTGGACAGCACCTTATTTTCTCCCAGCAGGGTTAATTGCCCCCGCAGGCGGCGCATCCACACGTTGCCATATTCGCGACTGCGAGTAGCAGCAACCCGTATAGCAGACCTCTGGGTCCGTACCCCAGGCTATGCAACAATTGCATCGATTCGCCGGCACACCAGACCCGTCGCGTTCACCACCGCTGCTGCTACCTGCTCTGGCCTGCTGGGCTCTTGCACCGATACATCGCTTCCCATCACGGCTACACGACCAATAAACAGTCCTTTATCATCACAAAAAATATGCTAATGTGTGCACAATATGGCACAACCAAACCAACGCAACAGCTTACAGTACATACATACCTTGGGCCTGGAGATGCAGGGTGGCAGATAGGAGGGCCACGAGAGCCACGGTGAGAGGGATTCCCGTCGCTGGTTTGGCCATGACTTTCTTCCTGTTTTTATGCTACGGTATAAATGGATATTTTCTTAGAATCGAGAGTGAGAATGGAGATGGTATGTCTAAGCACATGAGCTCTGTATATCAATACACGATGTGGAGAGAGAGAGAGAGAGAGAGAGAGAGAGAGAGAGATCGGCTACGTTTAGATTCCTGGTATATCAATACATGATTATTATGGTCAAATATAAATGCCAAGATAATGGCAATGTTCCATGGTGGGAATTTGTTACACCTTGTAAAACTGATGCCCCCTCTAAAAGTCTCCTTGCATTGGGCTATTTTCACCCAAAAACTTTCTACACACAGCCACGCTCCCCCGCTCATGGATCGTATTGTTATCATAGAAATCCAACCACTAGGCTGGATTCGATCCACAACCAATAGCCAGCTTTTCAACTTGCCAACAACCACACGGTTCGTATTATGATTATTTTGTGACAAATTGGTAAAAATGTATACAGGA